>JAMPIV010021756.1:0-262452 GCA_024509875.1 Oreohelix idahoensis
ATGACCTTGTCTCTTAGCAATAAATCCGTAAGACCATCAAATGTTTTCTCTGTTTTGGATAATTCAATCCATCGTGAAAGTGTAATTCGTGCTTTTGAGATGAAATCTGAGAATTCTACACCTACCTCAGGTCTCATTGTTTTAAACAAAAGACGGTAACCTTCCTCAGACAGCTGATATCTCTTTATCAAAGCTGCCCTAACAGCATCATAATTATCTTTGTCGGCCTCTTCAACAAAATATAACTTACTCAGAGACTCCCCTTTTAGATTTTCAGACAACTGATTCACATACTGTGATTTGTCAACATTATGAGATCGACAAGCCCGTTCAAATCTAGAAAGCCAAAATGTTATGTCATCACTGGTAGGGTTAAACGCTGGTACCTTGACCTTGTATACAAAGGGTTTACCATTACCACCAGATGCCTGATTAACATTACTCATACATGTCAATTTTAATTTCTCTAATTCAAACTCATGTTCTCTTATTGCTTTTCTCTCTTCAGCTTCTCTATCTAATTTTTTTTGTTCTGCAGCAGCAGCAGCTTCTAATTTTTTCTGTTCTGCAGCAGCAGCAACTTCTAATTTTTTCTGTTCTGCAGCAGCAGCAACTTCTAGTTTTTTCTGTTCTGCAGCAGCTTCTAATTTCTTCTGTTCTGCAGCAACTTCTAATTTTTTCTGCTCTGCATCAGCTTCTAATTTCTTCTGTTCTGCCTCAAATCTCCTTTCCTCCACTTGCATCTGCAATTTCTTAAGTTCAGCAGCAGTATCAGCTTCTTTTTCTAATCTTTTTTCTTCAGCTAAGGCTTTCCTTTCTTCTGCAGCAGCTTTTTTTTTTTCTTCTATTTGAAGTTTTCTCTCCTCAGCCGCAGCTTTTTTTTTCCTCAGCAGCAGCTTTTTTTTCTTCTACAGCTAATGCTTTGTCATATTGAGCAACAGCCCATTGTTCTAAGTCTTTTCCAGTCTTATCAAGAGATTTTCCTTGTGTAATGAAATAATCTAATGTAGACATATTGTCTTCTTAAATCAGAAACCTGAAAAAGTAAATAAATTACCCTCTTTCAAGTTAATGGGAGACAAGTCTATACCATAGACTTAGTCTTAGTCCAAACTTGTATGGTTTATAATAACCAATGATAACTTGAGTACCTGTGGACAACAATAACTGTATCTCAAATACTGTGGGGGACAAGCCTTACAAAGGTCTTGTATACTTCAATGTAATCAAAGATCACTTGAGTACCTGTGGAAAAAATATTTCCCTATACCAATCACTTTGGGAGACAAGCCTTACAAAGGTCTTGTATACCTCAATGTAATCAAAGATCACTTGAGTACCTGTGGAAAAAAATATTTCCCTTTACCAATCACTTTGGGAGACAAGCCTTACAAAGGTCTTGTATACCTCAATGTAATCAAAGATCACTTGAGTACCTGTGGAAAAAATATTTCCCTTTACCAATCACTTTGGGAGACAAGCCTTACAAAGGTCTTGTATACCTCAATGTAATCAAAGATCACTTGAGTACCTGTGGAAAAAATATTTCCCTTTACCAATCACTTTGGGAGACAAGCCTTACAAAGGTCTTGTACATTTTGTTTTATAACAATAACAATCATAAAGTACTGATCTGTACTATACTATCAGTGTATACCACTATACGTCATATGTCAACTAAAGACATTACAAAGGACAAACAAGAAAAGACAATATGAACACATTTGCAGAGATCAAATTAAATTAACTAGGAGAAATGAAAAAAATGATCACAGAAACCGTGATGATAACTGCCATAAGATAACAAGACAAATAACGCCACAGTGTATAAACATAAGGGTGTAAAAAACTGAAATGAAAGGAAAGATGAGACCTACAATTATACAAACAAATCAAACAAAACTAAGGAACACAAAATTATTAACAAAAACAACGAAGAAAAGAACACCTCATCACAACTAACAGAAATAGCAGCAAATTGTTGCTAACAAATTTCCAATTAAGAAAATGTGTACCTATCGAATACTAGTACCAGACCAATGTAACTCGGCATACCTTGTATTAGTCACACAGAACATAAATTAATTTAATACATAACAAATAACATGTAAGCATAAATAGCATATAGCATACAATATAATTTATGTCATGAATGGAATGTGTTGCAGGTATGGTGTTGTAAAGCAGGCACAGTTTATTTTAATTCTAATAACTTGCCACTTTATTGAGTAATAGATTTAATTCTAAACTATTACACTGTCAATTTTTTCTCTTTTGAGCATATGAAGATCCAACGATGAACTATGCACTTTATTTTCAACAACACTGTGATTCTTCTGTACGTTGAGAAATGTCAACAATACTGCTCCAGATATTTTCTACACTTGATACCACTGTCCTGTGTAATACTGTCTGTACAGCGAAAAACTGTCAACAAGTGCTGACCTAGATACAGCATCCTATCGGTAATACAGGTCAAGCTGACATCGACTGTATAGCTGTCCTACTGGTGTTGATGTGTTCAAACAAATGTTCTTTCAGCTGTAAACTGTGATTCTCAACACAAAACTGCGTAAGCTGGACCCAGGAATCTGGCTCGCCACTGTAAAGTATCAGTCTGTCTGCTCTGTAAAGTTGCTTTCACACACACACTGGATGCTCTGTAAGGAAGAGTGGTGTGTTGTTGAGATCAGGCATGCTCCAGTCTACCCAGCTGTAAATGGGTAACTCACCCTAGTCCTGAGTTAGGGAAGGCAAAGGCTCCAGGGGAAGCAGGCCCTAAACTTGGTCACTTCAACCGACGCAGGATGGTGTATGTATGAAGTAGAAATGTAGAGTGTGATTGACGCGAATGGTGTACTGTTCGTGTGCTGACCAATATAACCACTCATACACTTGTGTCTACAAGGCACCAATGCAGACTGCTGGAATCTTAGTTTACTCAATTTATTCAGACGTACACACTGGGACATACGAGTACATCATGGTATGTTGACATATCAATTTGTAGGTATACATAGCAGATCTGAAGTCATGACACATTCAGAAATAATGGGCAGTACATCAAAAGTTCAATGTCATGATACATTATGGCCACATCCCCCTATCTGACTAAACGCGTCAGTGAAGGGCGGATCGATAAATAACCAAAGTTACTTGACGTCCATAGTTTGTAGTATATATTATGAAACCACGAAGGGGGTTTCTAGCAAGATTGAGATCTCCCTGTCACTGTCCGATAATAGGATAAATAATCTGTTCTCTTGGCAGTGATCAAAACATATGCTGACCGAAATCCAACATGGCTGCCTCCCTGAGTTGTCGTTCACTCATTCATAGGAAGGAGAATATAAGCCAGAGTTAATTTATAATGGGTATATACAGGATTTCATAAATGTTTCCATACAGCTCTACGGTGATCAAGTTAATTCACGTAGCCATAACCGCTGCAGGAAAATCTGTCATCTTCGTCGATACAAAACACGACACTAGCATAGCGAAGCACAAAAGTCAAGCTAGGCCTAACCGACGAGAGATCATCAAAATAGGAGCTGGGTTTACCTGGAGTCCGAATCATCTATATACTGACATGAGGAGAGTCTCTAACACAAACTATCGTAGAGACACCATCTCCTTCAGAAGAAACCACTTCGTAAGACATTTTTTCTGACGAAAGGACCAGCTCTAGAAAAACGTACCCCGCCATTTGTAAGCAGTACATCGGAACTCATCACGACTTGTCAAGACAACTCATACTTCCGCTAGACCGGAATACAAGAATCTAGTCCCTCCTACCAATCCAAAATATACAATATAGGACTGATTCTACTTGTACTAATAATATGTAATACATATGAATTCAGGCCATAAACACAATAAGCAAATTAATATATTTTCTGGCCCTAAAAAATAAGTACAAACGCAAGCGCAATATCCTTGCGCTGGATCAATATCCAGAACGATTACTCCTATAATCAAAAGTGTGAATCAAACATGGATTATCTCGCTTTTACCATAAACAGCATTTTCATACACAAATAAATGAATGTCTATATTTTTCCCATATTAAATAGCCATATCGATTTTTGTAAAATGTGCGTCAAAATATGCACGCAACACTCCCCTTGACCACAATTAGGGCTTAACAGTCGACACCCCCCCGGAAAAAAAATGATAAAATCATTTTTGTTTGACAAAATGCAGCAAAGAAAAATATAGAGGTTGATAAATTACTAATCTCTACACATAAGGATCACACTATATAAAGTCATATTTACAACGTAAACCAAAGATGAATAGAAGTATGAGTAAAGTTCAAACGAAGTGAAGTATAGGAAAATAAAGAGATAAGCATACGAAGTATATCAACTTCAAAGGAATATGCAGACGTATGACGTATAGACTAGCCATTACATCAAAATAAAAAGTGAAAAGAACAGATGAAACACAAGAGGAATAGGCAGCAAAGAAAGAAAGCCATGCTACAAGAACAAAGAAAACAATGATATATCAAGGAAAAACAATTACCTAAAACAATGCATTATATCAATGAACACCATTATAGTACATTAGCATCCATTACAAAAAACAATGCCAATCTAAATCAAAGAATAAGTAATTAACTATCATCTAAAAAGAAAAAAGAAAATAGCCTAATGTCCAAGACAACCAAGTTAATACGCTCATAGAGTACAAATGATGAGATGATAATGGACATCAAAATATACAACACCATTATACATGGCTATTGCTGACGCACAATCAAGCGTTGGGTGAGGGAAAAAAATAATACATCACAATCTCAGAAAAAATATATCTTCTCAAAGTACCAATATCGTACATAGTTACCCCCTAGCGCACAATCACGCGCCGGGCAAAGAAAAAATATTACAATGACAGAAAAAATACATTCTCTCATGTCTTCATATTTCTAAAAAAATACAATATTGGAATAAATCGCAATGATTAATCAAGTCAAAATAGTATAATCATTACCCTAGTAATACGTTCATCATTTCAAAACTCAGAAGTATACGAACAATATAGTAATATAATGATGCCTAACAATGAAGCAACATTTTATCATAAAGATGTTTCATGAAATATAATACTGTCTAATACACTATATTATAGCAATATACAAATACAATACATTTTCAATATCAAATAAGTTCTAAACAACATCTGGAGGTCCTAAAGATCCAGGAACATGCTGTAAGAAGCTCAACACCATCTAATGAGACGACAAACTGGTTCCACAGGAATGGGAATTCTTGCGAAAATTCCAACGGTAAACATCTCAAACATATAATAAAGTAGCTGAGACTCTCATGGCAAAACATTCTGTGAAGAAACACAAATGAAAAACTCTGTTTGGCAAAGGTAATGATGTTATGATATACAACAGCTAATTCTACAGTAAATCTACGAACTGTGGCTGTGTAAACATCTGACCCCTGTATGGTGATAATCAAACCTTCCTCTGCTACATGTGACAAGATAGCAGAGAAAGTAGCACAGTCTAACTTGGAATAATACTCATTTAGAGTGTCAAAAGTGTCCGAGACAAATAGTAATGTGCAATAATGTATGGTAAAGTTATGAATATACAAGATACCGACATCAATAGGCAAATCCATAAGATGGTAATAATGACCAAGAGTGTAATGATGGTCGACAATCTGAGGTTTTGCGCAAGACAAAGGAAATGAGGTTGACAAAGGCATATATCTCACAGGCTGAAGTGAAGTCATAGCCTGAGTACTGGGCAAAGAAAAAAGTAAGAAAGATATAATAAAGATGTAAAAGCATACAGTAGTAAATTTGGACCAACGTCGAAGTTTAAAAGAAAAGCAGTAAGTACGACAAAATGTAGTAAAAGACGAAAATACCGAGCTAACCGGTCCAGCAAGAAAGGTAAAGACACCCATAAGGTATAGATATGTACTAACAACTAAGTTCGTACATGTAGCAAAGAAAACACTAGTTATTGCAGCAAAGAAGTTGCAATCAGCGTGACTGGATATAGACTCAGTCGTAGCGATAAAGTTAGTGTCTGAGTCAGACAAAATCGAAGGATCTTCTTCTATAATAGTAGTTAAAGAAGAATCAAAGTTAGATTTGCGACGTACTGAGGTATGTCGAACTGGGCTCAAAGAACCACTATAATTAGCATGATGAACAATCGTATCATCAATACTGCAAGATTGCACCAAATTAGCAGAATGTACTTGGTGATAAGATTTTGGCATAGTGGCGGCAGTAAGATTATGTTGTCGTTCACAAGTAGCAATTTGTACCGGCGTACAAACCGTTATACCATGTATCTGTCCGACAGTAAGGTCGGCGATAGGTGCTCTGAGCAAACATGCGTGTATATAACCAGTGAAAAATGGTGTGGCAATGTGGACTCTGTGAGGCGGAAAAGTCTCAACTGTCCCACCGAATGTCACACATTTCACCATATTACCTGTTGCACAAGATGGATGGACTAGAGACTGTCTAATTCCAAAAGTTGTGCATCTAGAATCGAAAAGTACAGGGACAGGATTATTATTCACAAACCCCTTATGTAGAGTAAGAGACCCTCTTCCGTCATGCACGGCTAAGGCAGGAAGAGGGGGTAGAGGATGACCGCAACTCAAGGTAGCTATAGCTGTAGGTTGAAATAAAGTTGTGCACTCTGGGCACTGAGATGCTCTCTCGAAATCGAAAGCAGAGCAAGCAATAGTGTTAGAGGCGCTATTATTATTGTTACCTTGATCATTAACAACCTGGGGCTCTTGTTGAGCAGAGTTAGCCTGGCGATACGATCTATTATTATTTGGAGATCTACTGTCATATCGCGATCTATCATGAGATCTACCGTCATATCGCGATCTATCACGACTATTATCTCTGTTGAGAGCATTGTTATTCGCTCTATTGAAACTATTGTTCTGATTTGAACCCCAGTTAGCATTGTCGCGATTACTATTTCCCCTTTGATCAAAATATCTGTTAGATGGATCTTGTTGTCCTCGAGAAAAATTATTATAAGTTTGATAACCTCTATTGTACTTACCTCTTCCAAAATTTCCATAATTATTGGGACCAAAATTTTGAGGACCGTTAAATTGTCTCCAATTCCTTGAAGAAGGAGAATCACTACGTGATGGGCCCCCTTGGTTCTGTTCAAAATTACGATTATATCTACTACCAAAATTGCGATCAGTACTTTGAGATCTGCGTCGCCAATTGGGATCATATGGCATTGCTGAAGCCACGGGTAATTCTTCTTTGACTTTAGAATTGCTAACAGTTACATTTGGATGTGCCGTGACATATTGGCAACAGTATTGTTCCGTATCTTTCAAATTTGGAGGTTTTCGCTCATGTAGAATGGAAAGAAAAGATTTATTCACTGACGACATAACTTTGTCACGAAGCAGTAAGTCCATAAGGGCTTCATATGTGTGTTCAGTTTTTGAAAGTTCAACCCAACGTCAAAATGTAAGGCGAATAATTGATATAAAGTCTGAAAAATCTGTCCCTGTCTCTGGCAATAGAGACTTAAAACGTAGGCAATAACCTTCTTCATCCAGTTGGTATTTTTTAATAAGGCCGCTGTGAAAACATCATAGTTATTCTTGTCAGGACCTTCCATCATACTTATTGAATTCAAAGCTTTACCCTTAAGTATGTCCATAAGTTGTGCAACATATTGCGTCTTGTCTATCTTATGAGATTCGCATGAAAGTTCAAATCTATTTAGATGTCCGTGGTATTTTTTAATAAGGCCGCTCTGAAAACATCATAGTTATTCTTGTCAGGACCTTCCATCATACTTACTGAATTCAAAGCTTTACCCTTAAGTATGTTCATAAGTTGTGCAACATATTGCGTCTTGTCTATCTTATGAGATTCGCATGAAAGTTCAAATCTATTTAGATAGAATGAGATATCGTCTCTGGCAAGGTTGAAAGCAGGTAATTTAATATCATGAGGTTTAGTATTGTATGCCTTATTAGAAGTTGTTTGATTGTTTGTCTAATTTTGTGTATTACCAGTATTCACTACCTTTATTTTCTCAAGCTCCATAGCTGCCAACTTTTGCTCGTGGAGTCTTTGGTTTTCTTCAGCTTGCATCTGAAGCTTTTTCTCCTCCATTTGCATTTTCCTATCTTCAGCCTCTCTTTCTAATTTCTGTTTTCTGTCTTCAGCCTCCATTTGCATTTTTCTATCTTCAGCCTCTCTTTCTAATTTCTGTTTTCTCTCTTCAGCCTCCATTTGCATTTTTCTATCTTCAGCCTCTCTTTCTAATTTCTGTTTTCTCTCTTCAGCCTCCATTTGCATTTTTCTATCTTCAGCCTCTCTTTACTGTTGAATTTTTCTCTCTTCAGCTTCTAATTTTTGTTTTTCAGCCTACATTTGCATTTGCAATTTTCTCTCATCTGCCTGCATTTGCAACCTCCTATCTTCAGCTTCCATTTTCTGTTTCTCAGCCTCCATTTTCTGTTTCTCCATTTCCATTACTAATTTCTGCTTCTTTTCTTCTGAGGTCTGCGCCTTGGCTTATTCTGCAAGTGCGAATTCTCTTACTTCATCAATAGTCGTATTAAGGGATTTCCCTTGCTCAATGAAGTAATCCAAAGTAGACATAATGCTGTATTATATGAGATAGATACCTTGCGTAAATATATTACTTGAGAAACTCACTTTATCCCAACTCAGTGGGTGACAAGTCCTTGCTCAAGAACTTGTATAATTACCTTAACTATAATAATATAATCAATTACCTATATATCTATTGTGTATTATAATATTGACAGTGTATGCCACAATGAATAATACAAACAAGAAAGACAGAAACAAGATATAAATAACAAATGACAACGTTCGCAGGAATCAACTAAAGTAAAAAAGTAGAAATAAAGTGAAAAATATTACAAAGCTTGCAATGACAGCTGCGAATAGTATACAATACAAGTGACAAAACAGTGTATAAACGAATATAACTCAAAGATAGAAAGGGGAGGAAGACACTCACAAACAAATTAATTAAGAACTAAAGAACAGAGGAAAATTTAACGAAAACAACACTAAGACATCTCGTCACCGCTAAACAATTATAAAGATGACTGAATCCGGCGTAAACAGAGTATGCCTCGAATTATCAAGGGATCTTTTACGACACGGGCTTAGACAAAACAGTCCCTATAGAACGCTTTCGTAGGACCTCGGTGAAGTGGGATATATCCTACGAAAGTCTCCACCCAACCTGCCCGCTGAAATATAAAACATATAAACATATAACTGTTGCTGTCGTTTTTGACGGGATCATAAGACGTAAATCTATTTAATACGTTTTGAGGATCTAACTTAGAGAACTGTTTATTAACTCCCTGGGACAGGTTGATTTGGGGTTATCTTCCCTTTGTAGTTGACCTGTCTTAAGTCGGGTTAACTGTTCTCAGATTTGTACTGTCTACACATGGGCAAGTTTTTTTTAGCGCGAACGGAGAGACTTCCGTCAGGAGAGTGATGATCTGGGTTCTGACCGGACTGGTATGTCCGTGGTACTTCTCTGCATTATCCAAGGGAAAGATAGTCTTCAGTGTGACTGTAATGTCAGTGATTCTCCCCAGAGTTATTCTGTTCGTCAAGAATTACGACAGTTGTTATTTGTGTATTTCTCGGATTCTGTCAAAGGTAAAAGAAACTTAATTATTATGCCAAAGTTGCAGAACATTTTGTGGCAACCTGTGAGTGGAGCTCACGGGTCCTTTGAGATGCAGAGTCCATTATGTGTGCTCGATGTAGCCAACTAAGACGATTCGTCTAACTATTATACAGAAGCCCAGTGAAAAGATATTATTATGAAAACCGCATGTTAGCGGTATGTTTTGGCATGGATGATTATGCCTGCCTATGAAGAATACACAGTTGTTCACATTATTATAGAGGCCCGACATTACGGCCGATATCTTTGAGCAGAAGAAGAAGTGTCTGGCGTGTGAATCCAGATGAAGTCTTGACTTTCATTATACAAGTTCATAGACTTTGTTATTAAGCAACTGGAACCGCCTTTATCGTGCGGTATATTTGTTAAAAGACTACCTGACGCGTTTAGTCAGGGGCCCTGAGCTACAGTATGAAAGAATGTAAATTATCAAGCCAGCGTTACTAGCATCTTATACATGAGCTATCCAAGATTTATGATGCTAGATGTTTATAATCATTACCACACATGAAATGTCCATGATCTTTGTTGAATTGACTGTGTCGTCTGTCAGCGTACTGTTGCCGTAATAAATGTTGAAGAAAAGTCATCTGTATTATCTACGTCTATGACTTCTACTTGAGGTGGAGTGAGTTTGGTGTGTAGCTGAATAAGAGCCTATACGACTTCGTGTCCACGATCTGCTGTTTCCTACACACACACCTTTACTCTCGACCACATCCTATTACGAGTACTACACACCTGAGAAACATGTATGCTGTTTGTGTGTGAGTGTCTGCATTTCACCCTGGCAGCGCCTCACGCTGGTGACCTAAATATACCTCAACACTGAACCGTCCAGGCACGACACGACCTTACCCACAAAATAGCATTTAACAATAACACAGAAAATGACGATCTAATAGAGTAGTCTGAGGAAGGCCTAATCAACCACACAGTGGCACAGTTTACAACACAAACAAATAGCCACTTATCTTTTACTGGAAAAAAATCCTGGCCTCCGTAACAACTGCAAAAATGTACACAGCTAACACAGTCTGTAACAATCCACTGGCGATCGATGTCGGAACTCCAAGGTAACAGCGGCAATGATGTATATAGATAATACCGTGGGAAGAAGTCCAAAGGTGATCATCACTGGAACTCCGAGGTAACGGCCCACAAGAAGAAGTACAGCAGCACTGGAACTCTTGACTTGAAACTTGAACTTGTAAGATAATATCCTTCAATCAGTTGACAACACCCCAAAATGCTGGCTCACCACTGATACTGCGGGTGTTTGTTGGTGGTTCACTGGTAGAGTGGGAACTGGCCTTCACTGATACAACGTCAGTTTTTTTGAAGGATAAGAGACTTCCGGGCAACGCCGGGTACTTACAGCTAATAATGATTACTCGTGGTTTACAGGCAATGTTCAGGAAGGAGGTAAATGTTCTGTTACCGTAGGTGCGCTGATGAATGCAAATTAGCATTCGTCGGGCTTACAGGTGGCCGACCAGGTGTGTGGGTGTATAGACATCAGTGAACGCGAATGCACGTAGTTCTAACGAAAGTCAACAATAATCACACACACACACACACCAACGCACATGTAGGAGTCAGGAAAAGGTTATAACTCCTAATCGTTCTACACTGTTTTAATACTCCACAGTCATGAAGACATCACTAAGTACATTGTTACAGTACACAGCACACAGCAACAATAGGATACATCTCATGAACACCAAATCCGTAGGTGGATAAGTGCCTAGCATAAAAATCCAAGCACAACAGCTGCATAAGTACGATCATATCTATATAGTCAGACCCAACATAACTCATGGGAGAAATACCTTCCCTGTAATAATAATCTGTCGACCTTCACAAATCTCCCTCATCGGAGATGTCTAACATAATGGCCTATCCACGGCCCGAAAAATCTTTAACAACGGACATTCTGCAGAATATTCAAGCCTTATATCCACGGCTTTATGAAATCATAGGAAATATCAAAATCCTTTTCGCCAAAACAATTCTCTATCTCGGGATACACTGACCAATAATCGTCAGTCCCTTCTCTCAGCTATCTAAGCATCCAAATGTCACGAAAAAATCTCCCCGCCTAAAAAACAGTTCAGCGCAAAATTCATCTCAGCGCGGATTTAGCGCCAGAGATGAATTTCGCTCACCCACGTTCTGGACCATTCTGCATATTTTAAACACATAAACAGCTAAACAAGGGAGCTAATCACAGGTCCGGCCTGTGCTTACAAGTATTTTACTGATAAACTCCCCTTGACCACAATTAGGGCTTAACAGTCTACCCCCCCCCCCCCCTCCCGGGAAAAAAATATGATAATATCATTTTTTGTTTGACAAAATGCAGCAAAGAAAAATATAGAGGTCTATAAATTACTAATCTCTACACATAAGGATCACACTATATAAAGTCATATTTACAACGTAAACCAAAGGTGAATAGAAGTACGAGTAAAGTTCAAACGAAGTGAAGTATAGGAAAGTAAAGAGATAAGCATACGAAGTACATCAACTTCAAAGGAGTATGCAGACGTATGACGTATAGACTAGCCATTACATCAAAATAAAAAGTGAAAAGAACAGATGAAACACAAGAGGAATGAGCAGGAAAGAAAGAAAGCCATGCTACAAGAACAAAGAAAACAATGATATATCAAGGAAAAACAATTACCTAAAACAATGCATTATATCAATGAACACCATTATAGTACATTAGCATCCATTACAAAAAACAACGCCAATCTAAATCAAAGAATAAGTAATTAGCTATCATCTAAAAAGAAAAAAGAAAATAGCCTAATGTCCAAGACAACCAAGTTAATACGCTCATTGAGTACAAATGATGAGCTGATAATGGACATCAAAATATACAACACCATTATACATGGCTATTGCTCACGCACAAACAAGCGTTGGGTGAGGGAAAAAATAATACATCACAACCTCAGAAAAAATATATCTTCTCAAAGTACCAATATCGTACACAGTTACCCCCTAGCGCACAATCACGCGCCGGGCAAAGAAAAAATATTACAATGACAGAAAAAATACATTCTCACATGTCTTCATATTTCTCAAAAAGTACAATATTGGAATAAATCGCAATGATTAATCAAGTCAAAATAGTATAATCATTACCCTAGTAATACGTTCATCATTTCAAAACTCAGAAGTATACGAACAATATAGTAATATAATGATGCCTAACAATGAAGCAACATTTTATCATAAAGATGTTTCATCAAATATAATACTGTCTAATACACTATATTATAGCAATATACATATACAATACAATTTCAATATCAAATAAGTTCTAAACAACATCTGGAGGTCCTAAAGATCCAGGAACATGCTGTAAGAAGCTCAACACCATCTAATGAGACGACAAACTGGTTCCACAGGAATGGGAATTCTTGCGAAAATTCCAACGGTAAACATCTCAAACATATAATAATGTAGCTGAGACTCTCATGGCAAAACATTCTGTGAAGAAACACAAATGAAAAACTCTGTTTGGCAAAGGTAATGATGTTATGATATACAACAGCTAATTCTACAGTAAATCTACGAACTGTGGCTGTGTAAACTTCTGTCCCCTGTATGGTGATAATCAAACCTTCCTCTGCTACATGTGACAAGATAGCAGAGAAAGTAGCACAGTCTAACTTGGAATAATACTCATATAGAGTGTCAAAAGTGTCCGAGACAAATAGTAATGTGCAATAATGTATGGTAAAGTTATGAATATACAAGATACCGACATCAATAGACAAATCCATAAGATGGTAATAATGACCAAGAGTGTAATGATGGTCGACAATCTGAGGTTTTGCGCAAGACAAAGGAAATGAGGTTGACAAAGGCGTATATCTCACAGGCTGAAGTGAAGTCATAGCCTGAGTACTGGGCAAAGAAAAAGTAAGAAAGATATAATAAAGATGTAAAAGCATACAGTAGTAAACTTGGACCAACGTCGAAGTTTAAAAGAAAAGCAGTAAGTACGACAAAATGTCGTAAAAGACGAAAATACCGAACTAACCGGTCCAGCAAGAAAGGTAAAGACACCCATAAGGTATAGATATGTACTAACAACTAAGTTCGTACATGTAGCAAAGAAAACACTAGTTATTGCAGCAAAGAAGTTGCAATCAGCGTGACTGGATATAGACTCAGTTGTAGCGATAAAGTTAGTGTCTGAGTCAGACAAAATCGAAGGATCTTCTTCTATAATAGTAGTTAAAGAAGAATCAAAGTTAGATTTGCGACGTACTGAGGTATGTCGAACTGGGCTAAAAGAAGCACGATAATTAGCGTGATGAACAATCGTATCATCAATACTGCAAGATTGCACCAAATTAGCAGAATGTACTTGGTGATAAGATTTTGGCATAGTGGCGGCAGTAAGATTATGTTGTCGTTCACAAGTAGCAATTTGTACCGGCGTACAAACCGTTATACCATGTATCTGTCGGACAGTAAGGTCGGCGATAGGTGCTCTGAGCAAACATGCGTGTATATAACCAGTGAAAAATGGTGTGGCAATGTGGACTTTGGCAGTCGGAAAAGTCTCAACTGTCCCACCGAATGTCACACATTTCACCATATTACCTGTTGCACAAGATGGATGGACTAGAGACTGTCTAATTCCAAAAGATGTGCATCCAGAATCGAAAAGTACAGAGACAGGATTATTATTCACAAACCCCTTATGTAGAGTAAGAGACCCTCTTCCGTCATGCGCGGCTAAGGCAGGAAGAGGGGGTAGAGGATGACCGCAACTCAAGGTAGTTATAGCTGTAGGTTGAAATAAAGTTGTGCACTCTGGGCACTGAGATGCTCTCTCGAAATCGAAAGCAGAGCAAGCAATAGTGTTAGAGGCGCTATTATTATTGTTACCTTGATCATTAACAACCTGGGGCTCTTGTTGAGCAGAGTTAGCCTGGCGATACGATCTATTATTATTTGGAGATCTACTGTCATATCGCGATCTATCATGAGATCTACCGTCATATCGCGATCTATCACGACTATTATCTCTATTGAGAGCATTGTTATTCGCTCTATTGAAACTATTGTTCTGATTTGAACCCCAGTTAGCATTGTCGCGATTACTATTTCCCCTTTGATCAAAATATCTGTTAGATGGATCTTGTTGTCCTCGAGAAAAATTATTATAAGGTTGATAACCTCTATTGTAGTTACCTCTTCCAAAATTTCCATAATTTTTGGGACCGAAATTTTGAGGACCGTTAAATTGTCTCCAATTCCTTGAAGAAGGAGAATCACTACGTGATGGGCCCCCTTGGTTCTGTTCAAAATTACGATTATATCTACTACCAAAATTGCGATCAGTACTTTGAGATCTACGTCGCCAATTGGGATCATATGGCATTGCTGAAGCCACGGGTAATTCTTCTTTGACTTTAGAATTGCTAACAGTTACATTTGGATGTGCCGTGACATATTGGCAACAGTATTGTTCCATATCTTTCAAATTTGGAGGTTTTCGATCATTTAGAAAGGAAAGAAAAGATTTATTCACTGACGACATAACTTTGTCACGAAGCAGTAAGTCCATAAGGGCTTCATATGTGTGTTCAGTTTTTGAAAGTTCAACCCAACGTCAAAATGTAAGGCGAATAATTGATATAAGATCTGAAAAATCTGTCCCTGTCTCTGGCAATAGAGACTTAAAACGTAGGCGATAACCTTCTTCATCCAGTTGGTATTTTTTAATAAGGCCGCTCTGAAAACATCATAGTTATTCTTGTCAGGACCTACCATCATACTTATTGAATTCAAAGCTTCACCCTTAAGTATGTTCATAAGTTGTGCAACATATTGCGTCTTGTCTATCTTATGAGATTCGCATGAAAGTTCAAATCTTTTTAGATAGAATGAGATATCGTTGCTGGCAGGGTTGAAAGCAGGTAATTTAATATCATGAGGTTTAGTATTTGCCTTATTAGAAGTTGTTTGATTGTTTGTCTCATTTTGTGTATTACCAGTATTTACTACCTTTATTTTCTCCAGCTCCATAGCTGCCAACTTTTGCTCGTGGAGTCTTTGGTTTTCTTCAGCTTGCATCTGAAGCTTTTTCTCCTCCATTTGCATTTTCCTATCTTCAGCCTCTTTTTCTAATTTATGTTTTCTCTCTTCAGCCTCCATTTGCATTTTTCTGTCTTCAGCCTCTCTTTCTAATTTCTGTTTTCTCTCTTCAGCCTCCATTTGCATTTTTCTATCTTCAGCCTCTCTTTGCTGTTGAATTTTTCTCTCTTCAGCTTCTAATTTTTGTTTTTCAGCCTACATTTGCATTTGCAATTTTCTCTCATCTGCCTGCATTTGCAATCTCCTATCTTCAGCTTCCATTTTCTGTTTCTCAGCCTCCATTTTCTGTTTCTCCATTTCCATTACTAGTTTCTGTTTCTTTTCTTCTGACGTCTGCGCCTTGGCATATTCTGCAAGTGCGAATTCTCTTACTTCATCAATAGTCGTATTAAGGGATTTCCCTTGCTCAATGAAGTAATCCAAAGTAGACATAATGCTGTATTATATGAGATAGATACCTTGCGTAAATATATTACTTGAGAAGCTCACTTTATCCCAACTAAGTGGGTGACAAGTCCTTGCTCAAGAACTTGTATAATTACCTTAACTATAATAATATAATCAATTACCTATATATCTATTGTGTATTATAATATTGACAGTGTATGCCACAATGAATAATACAAACAAGAAAGACAGAAACAAGATATAAATAACAAATGACAACGTTCGCAGGAATCAACTAAAGTAAAAAAGTAGAAATAAAGTGAAAAATATTACAAAGCTTGCAATGACAGCTGCGAATAGTATACAATACAAGTGACAAAACAGTGTATAAACGAATATAACTCAAAGATAGAAAGGGGAGGAAGACACTCACAAACAAATTAATCAAGAACTAAAGAACAGAGGAAAATTTAACGAAAACAACACTAAGACATCTCGTCACAGCTAAACAATTATAAAGATGACTGAATCCGGCGTAAAGAGATTATGCTCCGAATTACCAAGGAATCTTTTACGACACGGGCTTAGACAAAACAGTCCCTATAGAACGCTTTCGTAGGACCTCGGTGAAGTGGGATATATCCTACGAAAGTCTCCACCCAACCTGCCCGCTGAAATATAAAACATATAAACATATAACTGTTGCTGTCGTTTTTGACGGGATCATAAGACGTAAATCTATTTAATACGTTTTGATGATCTAAGTTAGAGAACTGTTTATTAACTCCCTGGGACAGGTTGATTTGGGGTTATCTTCCCCTTGTAGTTGACCTGTCTTAAGTCGGGTTAACTGTTCTCAGATTTGTACTGTCTACACATGCGCAAGTTTTTTTTGCGCGAACGGAGAGACTTCCGTCAGGAGAGTGATGATCTGGGTTTTGACCGGACTGGTATGTCCGTGGTACTTCTCTGCATTATCTGGGGAAAGATAGTCTTCAGTGTGACTGTAATGTCAGTGATTCTACCCAGAGTTATTCTGTTCGTCAAGAATGACGACAGTTGTTATTTGTGTATTTCTCGGATTCTGTCAAAGGTAAAAGAAACTTAATTATTATGCCTAAGTTGCAGAACATTTTGTGGCAACCTGTGAGTGGAGCTCACGGGTCCTTTGAGATGCAGAGTCCATTATGTGTGCTCGATGTAGCCAACTAAGACGATTCGTCTAACTATTATACAGAAGCCCAGTGAAAAGATATTATTATGAAAACCGCATGTTAGCGGTATGTTTCGGCATGGATGATTATGCCTGCCTATGAAGAATACACAGTTGTTCACATTATTATAGAGGCCCAACATTACGGCCGATATCTTTGAGCAGAAGAAGAAGTGTCTGGCGTGTGAATCCAGATGAAGTCTTGACTTTCATTATACAAGTTCATAGACTTTGTTATTAAGCAACTGGAACCGCCTTTATCGTGCGGTATATTTGTTAAAAGACTACCTGACGCGTTTAGTCAGGGGCCCTGAGCTACAGTATGAAAGAATGTAAATTATCAAGCCAGCGTTACTAGCATCTTATACATGAGCTATCCAAGATTTATGATGCTAGATGTTTATAATCATTACCACACATGAAATGTCAATGATCCTTGTTCAATTGACTGTGTCGTATGTCAGCGTACTGTTGCCGTAATAAATGTTGAAGAAAAGTCATCTGTATTATCTACGTCTATGACTTCTACTTGTGGTGGAGTGAGTTTGGTGTGTAGCTGAATAAGAGCCTATACGACTTCGTGTCCACGATCTGCTGTTTCCTACACACACACCTTTACTCTCGACCACATCCTATTACGAGTACTACATACCTGAGAAACATGTATGCTGTTTGTGTGTGAGTGTCTGCATTACACCCTGGCAGCGCCTCACGCTGGTGACCTAAATACACCGCAACACTGAACCGTCCAGGCACGACACGACCTTACCCACAAAATAGCATTTAACAATAACACAGAAAATGACGATCTAATAGAGTAGTATGAGGAAGGCCTAATCAACCACACAGTGGCACAGTTTACAACACAAACAAATAGCCACTTATCTTTTACTGGAAAAAAATCCTGGCCTCCGTAACAACTGCAAAAATGTACACAGCTAACACAGTCTGTAACAATCCACTGGCGATCGATGTCGGAACTCCAAGGTAACAGCGGCAATGATGTATATAGATAATCCCGTGTGAAGAAGTCCAAAGGTGATCATCACTGGAACTCCGAGGTAACGGCCCACAAGAAGAAGTACAGCAACACTGGAACTCTTGACTTGAAACTTGAACTTGTAAGATAATATCCTTCAATCAGTTGACAACACCCCAAAATGCTGGCTCACCACTGATACTGTGTGTGTTTGTTGGTGGTTCACTGGTAGAGTGGGAACTGGCCTTCACTGATACAACGTCAGTTTTTTTGAAGGATAAGAGACTTCCGGGCAACGCCGGGTACTTACAGCTAATAATGATTACTCGTGGTTTACAGGCAATGTTCAGGAAGGAGGTAAATTTTCTGTTACCGTAGGTGCGCTGATGAATGCAAATTAGCATTCGTCGGGCTTACAGGTGGCCGACCAGGTGTGTGGGTGTATAGACATCAGTGAACGCGAATGCACGTAGTTCTAACGAAAGTCAACAATAATCACACACACACACACACCAACGCACATGTAGGAGTCAGGAAAAGGTTATAACTCCTAATCGTTCTACACTGTTTTAATACTCCACAGTCACGAAGACATCACTAAGTACATTGTTACAGTACACAGCACACAGCAACAGTAGGATACATCTCATGAACACCAAATCCGTAGGTGGATAAGTGCCTAGCATAAAAATCCAAGCTCAACAGCTGCATAAGTACGATCATATCTATATAGTCAGACCCAACATAACTCATGGGAGAAATACCTTCCCTGTAATAATAATCTGTCGACCTTCACAAATCTCCCTCATCGGAGATGTCAAACATAATGGCCTATCCACGGCCCGAAAAATCTTTAACAACCGACATTCTGCAGAATATTCAAGCCTTATATCCACGGCTTTATGAAATCATAGGAAATATCAAAATCTTTTTCGCCAAAACAATTCTCTATCTCGGGATACACTGACCAATAATCGTCAGTCCCTTCTCTCAGCTATCTAAGCATCCGAATGTCACGAAAAAATCTCCCCGCCTAAAAAACAGTTCAGCGCAAAATTCATCTCAGCGCGGATTTAGCGCCAGAGATGAATTTCGCTCACCCACGTACTGGACCATTCTGCATATTTTAAACACATAAACAGCTAAACAAGGGAGGTAATCACAGGTCCGGCCTGTACTTACAAGTATTTTACTGATAAACTCCCCTTGACCACAATTAGGGCTTAACATATATATATATATATAGATATATATATATATATATATATATATATATATATATATATATATATATATAATATATATATATATATATATATATATAGTCATGGAAAAAAGTAAGTGTGCAGCACTCAACAGGGCACTGTGCGTGTGTTCTTGGGTGAACTCAAATGCAAGTTGGCACACATTTCTGTGTGAGTGTTGTTCACTTACCCGGGCAATTACAATTGGATCGCACTATTCATGGGGAGATAATCACGGTGCAAGATAAATCACGTGAAAAGTGCCGTAGGGGAGAATTTATCACAGATAAAAGGAAGGTAAGTGTGTAGCTCTAATCACAAGCATGTGGAAACGTAATCGTTGAAATAGAGAGTACCAAGAGTCCAACAGAAACATGTTTTTTGACAATGCCAAGATTGAACCAACAACAGCGAGCAATAGCTATAGGGATGTTAGCTGCTGGAGCGACTATATTAGCTGTATATAACAACAAAACTGGAGAGTAGGCTGCGAAGAAGACAAAATCCTCCTGAAAACCATCACCAGTTAGCACAAGCGTTGCAAGAAGAATGGAATAACATCCCCCAACAACAGATCCAACGTGTCATTGGCTCAATGAGAAGGCGCTGTCAAGCAGTGATAACAGCTCAAGGTGGACGTACACGGTACTGAAATCAAAATTTTTAGTTTTTATCTTTCTTTCATGACACTTTCACTAAAATCAAAGTGATCACTTGGTCTTTTATTCAATATTACACCACATTGTGTGTCAACTTTTATTTCATTTCGTCCATGAAATCACGCACAGTGCCCTATAAAGTGTTGCACACTTACTTTGTTCCATGAGTATATATATATATATATATATATATATATATATATATATATATATATATATATATATATCTATCTATCTATCTATATATATATATATATATATATATATATATATATATATATATATATATATATATATATATATATATATATATGTATGTATGTATGTACAATGATGCAGTCTGCGCATGAGCAATTAAGTGGTATGACGTCAATGTTTCAGAGCATAAACTTCATGAAACAATTCATACGCATTTATGGAGATGAGTTGTGCTATCCCCAATGTTCGCGCTTATAAAGGAACAATGAATGTGACGGAATAGCAGCGATAGATTGGTGGAAAAGGGAGCTTTTTTAAGTTGAGTTCAACGTAGAATCATATTTGTGGAGACTTGTTATATGTCAGTACTAAAGATAAAAAGTCGTTTTTTCTTTCCTAAAGTTCAGGTGAGGATGGGCACCACCATCCCATAACAACGAGCCGCCACTGCCGGTAGCAAGTAACATTTGAAATAGAGGACACTTTTATTACGCTAACATAATAAAATAAAATGGATACTAATTTATGACAATAAGCATCTGCGGTAACCTCAAAATATTCGGTTAAAAATACTATTACGAGTATTACTGTTTTTATCAAAAAGTCTTATTACTGAATGGTCTATCTGCTTTTTAAGCTTTAACATTTAAACAAATAAAGAGGGTAAACCCGAGACCTGTAAAAAGTAAATAAACCCAGGTACCTTTCGGAAGGTCCTGGGTTCGATTCTTCTGTAAGCCATTCACTTCTGTTGTTTTTCTGTTGTCTAGTTTTCTACTTCTTTATGTCTCACGAGTGCCTGAAACATACCGTTAGTGAGTAATATTTATGTTTTTAAGATTCAGTATGTTATTTACAATAAACATAAGCATTAATTAAATAAATATGAGGTAATGCATAGTGCTGGCAACATCATCATGTAAAACACATTATTACAGACAACAACTCTAGAAGAATTTGTTAATGTTTTGTGTAGACTTCATGTAAGGAGGCCCGATGCAGAGGTGGTTCCAGAGAGTATGTGAATGTTTGTGCAGACTTCCTGCAAAGATACCCGATGCAGTGGTGGCTCCATTCTCCATAGGACCAGAAATGAAAATGATGATGATTATTTAATGTTCACATGAAATGATATAAGCAACGAACAATATTGGCACTGCTAAAAAAAAACATACTCTGATTATTGTTGCAATTATTTTTGACAGAAGATGTAAACAGACAAATTCATCATTAATGCCAGAAAAGATTACAGACAGCAAAGACTATCGTTACAGCTTCTAACATGCAGAAAATATCTAGTTTCCTTCGTGTGGATCTACAAAATTGAATCACGTGGTTTTTTTCACCCCCTATCATCTGTCACTGACCTGGACAACTTCCCCATCAGGGCAGCCAGGCTCCAATTTCTCGCTAGCTGCCTAAAAAATAAGTTCTTCTCGCAGCAAGCTCTTCTGCAAATGAGAAATGGACACGCACAGCAGGAGCAGTGACAGCAAGTCGTCCAATACGGGTAACGGTTATTTGATATACACCAGCGGTTCCAGACCTGAGTGCTACCACCAGGTGATTAAAAAAAAATTGAAGAAAGAAAAAATGTGATCCTATAGCAGATACCACCATAGAGGAGTAAGGTGTTAGAGATTCAATATACTAGGTCTAGCTTTATGAGTTTCCTTCCTTGCTGCCTTTGCCTACCCTAATTCAAGGGCAGAGTTAGGTACCCATTTAGAGCTGGATAGACTGGAGCGCTAATCCTGGAACCCAATAACTTTACCGCGAGAGACAAACGCTCTAACCGCTCAGCCCATGGGATGCCGATAAAAGGACGTTAGTGGATGTTTAATCATGCACACATGCCGATTAAAACAAAAACAACTTTGCATAGAAATAAATGTAAGACAACTTGAAGTGGCTAATTCCGTTCACACTTTGGCAAACTCAGTGACTTAAGCATTAAAATACCATGAAACTAACTGAATTTAGTGAAGCGTTCAAAAGTGATTGCCATTGGTGTGACGTGGGACAAAGTAAATATAGATCCTCAGAACTCCGACTACCTCGTTTCCTCATTAGTATGTAGGTTTTGCAACGCATATCTTGAAGCCACGCCCATTTTTTTTGTTCCTTGTCTTACATGCACTAATGAGTGTTTACAAACAGACCTATTAGCTAGTCCGTCACCGGTCAGATAACAGTCAGCGATTATGATTTGTTATCTGAATTATCTCGCGAGCGACTTGCCTATCATTGAATAGTGACAGATCAGACAGAAACGCGCGTAGAAAGATAACTGCTTGTTCGTTTGAAGGAATCAAGGGCGATAAGATTATTCCCGTACCTTTGATGGTTACATTTCTCAGGGGGACTTAAGCCAATGCATAAAGAGGAGATCATAAGATTTACCGACCACATTCGTTTGTCCGTGATACCAGGGGACGTAATTATCTGAATCTACGGCAGAAAGACGAGATCAAAGACGGTCTCTTTGCTTAGCAATGTCTATGTTGTTGGGCGGCATCCGTGAGCAGAAAATCTTATCTCGTGAGTCGAACGCGTTGATTTTCCCTGATACAGCAGAAGGTGCGATTTCTCGCACCAGTTAGTGATTTAAACCTTTTTCCGTATAAATACTCCGTCCTCCCAAAGTCAGTATCTAGTCGCTTCGGAATTTGTGGACATATCTAGCTCGCCATTCTAGAGCCATTGTAAAAAGTGGATTATTAGATTTCGTGGAGATTGTTTCATTTTTCTGATTTGCGTACTGATCACAAACCAGCCTGCCAGTGGTCTAAATAGCACCAGTAAACAATTCTTATTATTATCGGGTCAGTGATGGTTACCTGTTCGGTCCTCTTGTTGCATACAGAGAGAGTCCAAAAATATAAACATTAAGAATTAATTATAACTGGACAAACAAAATACCCAGATTTTGCATTTCAATTTTATCAGCCCGCAGTGGCCAAAGATATAACCATAACATAATTTCTGACTACTGATTATTGTGGTTCCAAGTTGATGTATCACAGAGAATACATGGTTTCAGGATCGGCAATCAACACCAGAGAGATAAAAACCGTTAGTATACCTTCACCATCGTGCATTTTTTCCCGACAGTTTACCAATCATATGTTGCCTTTAACTATTGGAAGTACTGTCTACTATCTACTGTAAACACTAGATCGCAGATTATATTTTGCTACATGAACTTTCTGATGTGACATTATCATATTCAATAACATCACCAAAGTAGGCGTTCCCCATTAGGAAGATTAATTATACGTGGAGGAACTGGGGCTTATTTCGGAAAAGCACAACCCTGGATTATGTTATGTGTTCACTGAGGTGTACGTTCAAGAAGTTGTCAACCAACTAGTAGGTAAGCGAGATTGTATGTGGCCACAGATTGACAGAGGGAGAGAAAGAGGAGTGAATATTTCTTTTTGTATAATCATTGTACTCACTTCTTTTTTTGTTTTGTTCGCTAATACTGATTATTTTACTGGGATAGCTTAATTAGAAACTTTGTTCTCTACTTACTGTCTATTCCATACCCCAGTGCTAATCTTTGACCTTTTGGGTTATTTACTTCTTGCGGGATCTTGTCTCAACAGAGGGGAAGGTACTTATGGGGTTATTTTCATAATTCTGTAAACTTGATTTATATTGATTTCTATATGTTTGATGTTGTGATGAGTTTAGATGATAATAAACTAAACCAAAACTTAATTACTTGTGTTGGTCAGCCCAGTCCATACCCATATTTCTATTACCATAGTTTTTTCACGTTTGTGCGTCTTGTTGTCACATACCTGTGTGCACGTGAGTGGATAAACGTATATGTTATATGTATGGAGTGTAGGATTGTCTGAAAACAAATTACAGTCGTAAAGATAGGCTGCACTAGAGTATCTTCTCAAGCCAGTGACAGATTCTGCCCTTAAGCCATTCACTCGTGAAATCTATTTCTTGTACCTTATTTCTCACTTATTTACCACTTTGCCTGTTCCATTCAGACGGGACCAAATCTATCTCAAATACCTATCTAAAATCTACGACAATTGGATACTTAGCCAATCTGAAATATAACTCCAATAGCCGTCAACTTTATCTTCAAACTTGCAAAAAATAGACAAAAATGAAAGAAAATTAAATCATCAGATTTTGACCTGGAAACATGAGCATAAGAGGCAAAGTATCTCTATTTCAACTCTTATGTTCCAAAGTTCCTTTATCCTTGAATGCATTATTGAGAGTGGTAATAGCACTGTCTCAAAGTGAGCCACATGATTCTAGTACTCTCAATTACTCCATGGTTCGGTACAATTGCCGCATAACCGATGTGAAAGTTTCATAATTTTCTGGGGCATGGCACGCCTATGTTCCGCTGGAAGACAAATCGGTATGCTCTAAGATACGTCATGAAATGTCCACCTACTGTCACATTATCCAAATGTCTCTCCCCACCATATCGTTCTCCCCTTAAAGCATTTTAATATAAGCTTACCCTGCCTTCTCACACACTGTAGGTTTGCACCAGGTTCATCATAATCTGCTAGTGCCCTGTCTTTCAAGCACTAGGCGACTCTTTAAGTGGGTGAGTGCTCGCCCTTGTGCCAAGGTCCATCAATAACTCTTTGACTCTTTGCTGATTGGTCATCTCTGAACGAAGCTCTTCCCGTTTATGTGTCTCGGCATCTCTTTTTTTTTTCTTCTTTAAGATGTTCGCTACTTTCCTTTGTGTAACACGCCCCTTTCAAACATTTGCCATATTCATGGAACTGTTTGTTGCATCACGACGTTGTCTTGTCATTTAGTGTGCTATTTTCTTGATTGTGTTTATTGTACGTTCTGTGCTGTATTATTCCTCACGATGGGGTTTTTACTTTCCGGTTAATGGTTCAGTTTGTGGTGTTATTCAGAAGCATATTTGTATCTATACTGGCATGAATTTAATATTGGTTTGAGGTTTATTTATGTACTTTTTCTACTGGGTTGGTGTTGGAATCTTCCTGTTGCGTGGTGATGATTATCGATATGGTTGTGTTCTTGATTGGTACTACTGGCAAGGGCGATGCCAGAAAATGTCGGGCTTAAAGTCTCTATTGCCGACTTACGAATGTTCAACGCAAAATATATATAGTGAGCCGTGTAACTCTATGGCCAACGAAGATAATGTCAACACGGTACAGTGACGACTGGCACGTCAATTAGATTGGAGCCAAGTATTAAAGTTGAAGACATAATTTATTGTGCACTGACATGTACATTGACATCACAAAGTCAGACGACGTAGCATCATTATAATGGCGTGGCATAAACGTTAAATATTCTGATCAATCATATAGAAGTAGGCATCAACATCAATAGTATAGATTACAGCATCGGGGCATCACAATTCATTGCATTTTCAATCATGAACTTGATTGACATTTCATAACGGCCGACTTCTCAAGGACGGCGGTGAACTTCACGGCCAATAATTCTATCATGCCTTTCAATACGGAGCTTGCCTACAACGCCAAGGGTTTTATTGAATAACTAACCCTCAAATATGTACGAAGAACAATCCTGATAATATTCGGTCAGGATTCTGGATCCCACTAACAACACAACATGGCATATGTGTTGAAATACAGCCAGATTATAATAAAATGACGAAATTAGCATATTAAAAATATGCAACGAGCCCTGCACTGGCTAACATAGATACTCATTACCAGGAGGTTTATTATCTCTACATGACTGCTTCCCTCAATCCGGCAAGACTTACAAATCGGCTCCGTCTAGAGACAACCATCTCAGGCCATAGGCATTAGGCATCCCCCTTTCATAACGTCCATCTTATTCTCCCTGAGCGCACCCGTTGCGCTTCTGTGTTCAACCTCGTGTCAAATCGCGCGTAACTAATTAATAATATATATATTCTTAGCTGTGCTAAACATTTAAAATTACGCGCGCAAAAAGAACGCAACAGATACCTTCCACCCATGAGACAAAAAAAAAGCGAAGGTTTTTTTTTGATTTAACTTATACCCACGACATCGATCAAGTTCATTTTCACAATTAAAGTAATAGCATTTAAATGTGAAGGTATATTGTGAACGATTTAACTATTTTGTGGAATCTATGGTATTTCAACGTACTCAGACTTTTAAAGGATCTTCGTGTTTATGAACTAGTTTTGAAGTTAACTTAGAATCTTCGGGAACTTAATGAACTTTTAGCAGTGTAATAAACTGAAATATTATTCAGTACATTTTGACTAATGAACATATTTAATTAGTTTAATTAGTTTAATATAATTAACTATAAATATTTTAATCCTAATGATTACATCGGGTAACTATCACTCATTTTTGATAGTGATACGTCATTGGTAGTTATTTAATGATACTACTCATCTTTAGACACGGTTAAGTGTGTTGATAACTTCAAGTGTTGTATTCATATTCTTTGATTTTGTCACTTCTCATTTTTTTATTTTTTATGCATTTTCATCTTTTCATTTAAATTCATGTATTAACATGTCTTTTTATTTGTTGTTGCATTTGGGTTCAATTAATCATCCTTTATGCTTTTGATTTTATTTCATTTCTTCCACATTGGTCCAAAGTTGGGCAATAGTGATGATATGCTTTTATGCATATTTGTTGTTGAGTTGAGTTGAATTTGATTTTGTTCATTCACTCTCCTCTTATTGATTAATATACCTCTCATGCATTATTAGTATTATTAGTATAAAATACATATTTGTTAGCTTGATTCACCTCTCCGCGGTAATTAAAGGAAAAAAAATTTAATAGAATTAAATTTTTTGTGGACGGTGGGAAGGAAGCTGATGCCTCCTTTTTGTATCCTTAACACTCACGGGTAGTCATCAGGTTCTACTTCTGTTAAGTGAGTACGCACCAACTTATGTTGATGTTAGTTTTTATAAATGTCATCTGTCACGCACGTATATGCACAATTTGGTGTATGTGAATTCGTGCGCGCTTGTATCCAAACAAGCCAGATGACGTCGTATCGTAAATGAAGCAAGCCGCATCTCATATCCAGACATGGAGTCTGTTGATTTGTTATTGTGTACCCATCATTTGGGGCAGGTATATTTCGGGGACATGACTTCTGAATAGAAGCCATTGTCGGCTTACTCCCTACGTAAGTCAGAGCCCCGTCATTGTTGTAATTGAATATAATTGTTATGATTTCCAGTGACTGTATCCGGCGTTGGCATCTAGCTAGTCCCTTCTCGTCAAGGGGTTATAATGGATCAACATTGATACGGCACTGACAGTATTCTAATATTTTCAAGTATTGTAATGCTCCGCCAGTTCGGCTAATTGATATTGAATTATTTGGAAAGCCGTCGGACTCGACACGGCGACATATAGAGGTGAACCAAGTATCGTGCTCTACCTCTTGTTTTCATGTTCATACATAGCGTATGCAGGAATCAGTTATGTTTAAAGGTACCAGGCTAGATATGTACCAGGACAATGTTATAGGACAGGATCGAGATATGCGTCCTGAGATTCATTGTACGGTTGACCTTAGAGGTTGTAACGCTTTGCGCAAGGTCAAACCATTAGATCATTGAATGAACTTTGATACTGCAAGTAATGTATCTCTACATATAAACCATGTACTATTGAACTGTGAAACCATTGATGCAAGTACTGTTTTTCTTGTCTTTACTCGTCAACGTATTTTCGTCCAAATAAAAATGTTATTACAAGTAGACATGAGGAGTTCGTCCATGTCAGTATTGGCACTAGTTTATGTGCCCGATTATCGTTGCAGTCCAAGATTCACGTTCCAGTAAAGAGACATTCGCGTTTTATTATCAAAATCTAAGTAGGATCGCCCATTGTTGGACCGTTGACATTTCGACACCAGCGACATCCTCTGGTCAGCGGGTCCATCCAAGAAGAAGCGACGCTACAGTTGGGTTATTCCTTTCTGATGAGATAGCTTTGTTACTATAGCAAGCGATGTAAGATAATTACGAGTTTACTTTCAGATATATATATATTATATATATATATATATATATATATATATATATATATATATATATATATATATATATATATATATTTTGGTCATTCATCCAGTCGTATTTTAGATTGTTGGTTTTGTTTTTGTGATATATTGTTTTACTAATTTTTGTACTGCTTGTGGGGACTTTGTGCCCATTAAATTTTCTACATTTAGTTCTGTTTTGCAGTTTTTACAGTAATCTTTTATATTTTGTCTGTGTTGGTCGTATTTCTTGCATTCCAGCAAGAAGTGTTTAATGGTATTAGTTTCATAACATTCTTCACAGTTGGGTTCCTCTATTCTAAAGTAGCCGGTTCCTAATCTGAGCCGGAGTAGTTTTTTTTAATTGACTGCTATTTTTAGTTCGTCCTTTATTCGACATTTTTTTAAAAGCTGGTATGCATGTCTTCCTTTTGTGCTCTATTGGCATCTTTTACAACAATCTTCGAGCTTTAGACTTTCTCATATCCTCGTAATGTGGCAAAGGTAGACTCCTTCTTGTCTGCGACACATTCACACTGTCACAAATGAAAACTATCGACTCACAACTCAGAACATTTACTACAATGTTCGTAGTCTTAAAATATCCATCTGATCGCTCGATCACAATAGAAAATACGACATTTTTTACACGTTGCTTATGAAAAAAAGAGATACTGTATAAGGCTGACACTGACAAGAAAAGAAAGAAAGAAAGGAAGATAAAAAAGACACTATACAACAGAATAGTAAGAAAAGTAATATGTAGAAGATTTGGTCAAGGTCAGTTCAAATGACCGCATAGCATCACTGTGAGACAGAACGCGTTACAACATACAGCCAGCTAAGCAACCCGAAAAAATGCTATCACTGGAGCAGTCGCTTTCACAACACAAATTCGCAACTATGGAATTTTTTACATCTGAATGACCCAGACATTTTTATTAACAGTATTACACTCCAACCTTTCCCATTAACAAGTGTTGGCTGAATAATACACAAAACAAACGCTGTAATTCTTGTGTGTAGTACTCCTCTATAAACTGCTCCGCCGACCACTGGTTGAGAATGTGATGAGTGACAGTATTCGATTCTGTAACTGCTGATCTATTTAAGAGGCTGAACACGCAAACCAAATCTAACATAATCATGATTAAACCTGATATAGCGCATTTCCAATAACCGACAAAAATTGTTGCCAATTTCGTCTTAGTAATCATGTTTGCTGAAGAAATCCACACAGAGAAGGGCTAGATTATCAGATATATTTGATGAGAAATGATATGTGTGCTGCTCGCCAAACGTTTGCCTTGTAACTGGATACTCGCATTTTCCTAAATAAATATTTAATGTTGGTATATTCGGTTATGTTCAAATGAAAATATGGAAAAAAGATAGAAACTAAGAGATGGAGGACGAAGAGGAACTATGGAAGCGATGATAATAAATGGGAGTTATTTAATTTAAAAAAAAAAAAAATTTCAATAGAAAAAAAAGAACCGGGGCTAATCAGATTAAAGGTCTTTTATTTTTAGACATGCGCACTATTATAACCGACAAGGTTCATCGGGACGTGCCTCGCCCAAAACGAGGCAGAATTTTATTTTTGAAAAAGAACGCTGGGTAGATAGAAATTGCAAAATAATAAAAAGTCCACAGCTTTCGTTCAAAAGTGGAACGGAAAAATAAAGAGTTGAGAAAAACATAAACTTAAGGATGAATAACGTCGAATTACTTCTAGAAGTTACTTTAAAACTCTGTAAATGCAAACGTGTTGGAAGGAGAAAAAAGTGAAGTAAAGATCTGATTAGTTCCCCTTCCTTTTGTCCCGCATTAGATCGTCATTTTGAAACTGAAAAGGGAAAAAAACACAATGAACTGCTAAGATAAGAAATCCCATCTGTAGTTTGTAGGTACAAAAATGAAGCGTGCCATGAAATGCAACTACCAACAGTTAGATATCCAGTCCAACCAACGTCTGATCAAGATGTTTCATGAACACCCTTACGTTGAGCCGTGGAAGCACTGTGGTTAGTGCACTGGCTTCATAGCTCGGTGATCCATGGTTTGATACACAGTTAAGGTGAGATTTTTTTTAGACCGCAAACGACTTCATGGTCGACTCAGCCTCATGAAATGGGTACCAGAGCAACACTGGGAAGGTTAAGATGGCCGGCGTGATGCCGATCACATCACCCCTAGTGTGCCGATGGTCAAGAAAACATGAGCTTAACACCATATTCCCAATATGCCTCAATGGACGTGTAAAGGGATCCCCCCCCCCTCCTTTTACGCTTAAGTTGTGCAACAAATTAGTAGTACTGTTGATAAATAAAATATGATTTCTTTCCGTACTGCACAGCAGCTGTTGTGTCTATTTCATTCCAAGGCGCTATAGAGAAACACAGAAGAACGTTACGGGGGAAAAAACACATATTTCCAAGTCAAAATTTGGGATAAAAATTTTTTTTTTTAACTTGAGATCAGCGCTCTTACTAAGAGTGTGCCAAATTTTAGCTAATATAATTTGTGTTTATATCTATTCGAATCAACACTAAGCGTAAGAAAAATTATCCGAATCTTTTGGCCGAATATCATCACCAACCAAGATCTGCTTACTCGGAGCAAGCAAGAGGACATGCACACCATCATAGCTAGTAGACGCTGGAGCTGGGTTGGCCATGTCCTCAGAAGAGACCCCGATGCCATCACAAGAACAGCTATGCTATGGACCCCTGAAGGAAAACGAAAGAGAGGCCGACCAAAAACAACTTGGCGGAGGACTGTGGAGGCTGAGATGCAAAGAATGAACCAGAGTTGGGGCACTGTAGGAAGGATGGCCGCCGAACGAGCAAAGTGGAATAAATTTGTTGTTGCCCTACAAGACACCACCAGACGTAATGGCCACTGACTGCTTTGACGGTCGGCGGCTAAGGATCAAAGAAGAAGAAGAATCAACACTACTACAAGTCAAAATGGATATAATAACGTACTACAAGAGCCACTGGGCTAAAACCAGCAAGGCAAAAAAAAAAAAAAAAAAAAAGGAAAGAAAGACGACTCCTAACATTGCAGCAAAACCTGGACAATGTACTTAGTTTTCTACCCCCATTGTATATTTAAATATTTATCTTCATTGATCGGGATTGGCCTGGAGTTGTCCTTTCATAGTTTTTACAAGTGAGTGTAAGCTGTGAGCCTGCCATGAGAATCTTTGCAGATGTTCCGTTCCGTTTATGTATATTCACGAGAGACGAGCAGATCATTATTTGTTGTGGAATTTTCTATTCTCAAGCTTAAGTATGCTGAATTTACATGAATCAGAATACGGTACGTTCTTACGCTTCAGTATTGAACACATTCTTTATTTGGAAACGATTTTCTATGATTCAGGACAGAATGTATTTGTATTTGCTTTCTTAGTTTCTTAATCGTTTTTTCTTCCACCGCTCTTGTGTTTGTTTTGCCCTGAGTGAGGCTACACTGGTCGATGTTTCTGCACCGATATTCTTGTGATTCAGTAAACTTTTCATGAGATAGTGTGCTTCAATTTACCACTGTAAGACGCGTAATGCAGCCGTCACATTAATTCATTTGAAATAGAAGCAAGACACATGATCCTTCTGCGTTGTTTTTTATGACATTTTCCTGATTAAAATTGCTTACTTTAACTAAATACAGAATCGAAGCAATGCACATTAAAAACAATGTAAATAAATGTGTAAATAATGTGGAGAAGTAGATAAACATTACTCTACGAGTGCGTTCTCACAAAATGGGGCGATCATCCTTGATCTTTGTTTCACTCCGGCAGTATCGGTACATTTATGGTACTGATTTTATTGTGTGCTTTCATTTGTCGCATTTAATTTCTTTCTTTTTCTGCTATGTGTAGCAGATATTATGTATTTTCCTTCTTACACCCTTTTCAGGGATAAGTAGACATGTCTGGTTGTTATCCATTTCTCCCTACGTTGCAAGGACTGGCAGCGACCGTAACATGTTGGCTATCGTGGGCGCAGCGATATCAGTATACAGAGTAACACGTAAGTCGCCTCAGCGCAGTGCTAAATCATTGATAAGACGCGGGTACGCGCATCACCAAAGCTTGGAATACGGGGAGACAACTGATGGACAGACACAGATAAGAGAATACTCTCTGATAAAAGTAATGTTTGTTACATTGGGAACACGTTTTCATAAGAGTTTATCGACGTGTTTGTAAGTTGGTACATGTCGTAATTTTTGATAAGATAGGCCTGAGATATTTATGGTCCCGTCCGAGCAGAGGTGATAGTGATAGCTATGTGAGAAAAAGGTGTAAGAAAAGGTTTCAGTTTCACGAGGAAGGTGAGAGGGTAAAAGAAAGAACAGTCATGGATTAAGTAATTGCTCTAATCCAGCCTATCTCACGACTGTGGTGAAAAATACAGTGACACAACGTTAAAATATCTCCAATTATAAAGATAACGGGTAAAATAACACGTAGGGATAAAAATATAGGCAAGATATGCCGAGGCTTCTTCACCTACGCCAGCGCTTTCTACCGCCATTCAAACTAACTAGTTGGAACATGCAAACTAAACGGTTTACCCTTTTAGACGGGAGGGAAACGGAGATAAAAGAAAAAAGTATGACGGTCGGAACACGTGTTTGAATCTAAAAAGGCAAAAAGACGCAATTTGTAGTTTAAAGGAAAAAATCACGACACTAGTTGACACAATGTAAGGAATTGGTAGAAAAACGACCTTAGCTCTTGTTAGAAACAGTCGTATCTTGGACGTTTTACGGTAATTAGTTGTTTTGTTTGAATACAGCGGCAAACGCCGTGGACGAAGGTTCAAAAACAAATTTCAAAAACTAACCTTGAGAAAAGTAGGGTTTTCTTTAATAATAAAGTTATGAAAATAAAACCTAGCTAGTTTGATAGCCCATCTTGAGCAGAGAAATAATATACTTTTAATTACACAGACGGACAGATAACACGGAAGATATTGACGAAAGACCGTATTGTTCCAATCAGACTAGCGAACAGTTTTTTGTGCATATTTTCACTAAAGTTACATTTTGGCGTCCTTGAGCCTAAAAATGCAAAAATCAAACTGCAGATGAACGAGGGGCAAAGTCGGAGGATAGTAGCTAAAAATAACTTAGTGGGGCAGGTTTGTGTAGCTTTTTCATGTAGTTAGTCCAAAAAACAAGTGTAATTTTGGGAAAAATACTACATACTAGACTGAGACTGGACTGAAATTTGACTTTTAGTTTGAATATTTGAAAAAGTTAGAGGGGAAGTCCGCTGATTGGACAAAAGCATTTATAATATTGAATGAGAGACGCACGCTTGTGCCATTGTATAGAAGACTGTCCATTGACACAGTACGTTACTGCTAGAGGTGATTTCCAGGAATAATTATTAAATAAAAATCAGTGGGACGCCCTAATCTAGCCAGCAGCTCAGCTGAGTTTTGCTAGTACTAAGTAACTGTGTTCTCAATTCTGAATTGTGAGTTTCTGATCTGGCACTACGATTGTGCCAGATGCTTTTGTAGAAGTACAAGAGCGGAGGTCTGTGCAGCCTAACATTTTACTCCAGCTACTGAGAGGAGTGGGCCACAAGAATTCTGTACTACATCGTCACAGGCCAGTTAAGTGCAAACCTGGCCTGCTGTTGATTCATCAACTGTGTCCACCATCAATAAAGAAATAAAATCTTGTTATATAAACATTAACATCAGTCCATATGTCAAGGACACTGAACTTTGTAACCATAGATTGGGCATGATGACGCCACCCCAACTAAACATCCAGTGCTAGTTTTTCCCAAGACATTGTAGATATTATTAATATTAACCATTGTAATAATATACCTATGTACAAAAATTACATTTGATTATGCAATATATATATGCATTTCATTGATAAATACATATTATTTCATATGTTCTGACCAAAAGAAACAATTGGTTCAGGACTAATAAATTTTTAAAAAAATTTTCAAACAGTGTTAGTTCAGTTTATCATAGAGTTTATTATTATCATTATTAGACTTAGAATTTACATGTGTGTGTCTGTGTATTGTATTACCTACACATCACCATTCAGTACCCTAGACTTTTAACGTAGCTAACATTCATTATAGTAGAATACGTCTGCTTGAGGTCGTAAGTGGTAGCAGAAAGGCCTTCTGTAACTCACATAAACTTTTATCTCAGGAGCCTTCACAGCTGACCTCATCCAGTACACTAGGTAACATAACAACCATACAATAACATCAAAAACCACTACAAATATTGGGGTCTTGTCCGGGGATTAAGTTTATCAAAGATATTAGGGTCTCCTGGTCCGGGAATTAAACTATTGGGGGCATAAGGGAATAAATTTAAAAGGGTCCCTTAAAATAAAAAGTGGAAAATAAAAGTTGATGAATCTTCACAGCCAGTGGTAATTAATTAATTAATTAATATATTACCTTAGTAATTATATACTTGGAATTTACCTTAGTCATTGTTAATTTGTGTGTTAGAGTATGGCAGATCTAGCAAAATTTAGATCGGCTGCTGTACTGACGGCGAAGGAATGAACATGGAGGGTCAAGTTTTAATTCAGTATATAACTTCAGAATGTGACAAGTATATTGAAAGGGAAGATAGGAGGTTAGCTGAAGAGAAGAGGTTACAAATTGAGGCTGATAAAGAACTTAAGAGGCTGCAGATTGAGGCTGACAAAGAGGCTAAGGCATTGGAGGCAGATAGGGAGATTAAACGGCTCCAATTAGAGGCAGAAGAAAAATGACATCAAAGGGAGGCAGAAGATAAGAGATTGACTGCCGAAAGGGACGCAGAAGATAGAAGATTGCAAAGGGAGCACGAATTACGACTATGGGAGCTGGAATTACAAGTAGGAGACGACCAAGACAATTATGACATGCTGAAGCAGGCTTTGTTATTGAGATATGAAAAGAATGGTGAATTTTATCGTAAGAAGTTTAGAAATGCCAAACTGTTGTCTGGGGAGACATACCACCAATTCTCTGCCAGACTGGAAACCTATTTGGAGAAATGGACTGCTCTGGGAAAGACCCAAGATCTCAAAGAGATGATCATGATAGAGCAATTAAGAGAGTCCATGGCTCCAGACCTGAGAAAATTTCTCATGGAACAAGGTGCAGAGAGGTTGGGGGAGGTTTTAAATGTCGCTGAGAGGTATCAGGCAGCCCAGGCAGAGGTAAGTGGCACTAAAAAGAAGCATATAGAAAATTTTAAAGCTCCACAGCAATTTAGTAAATTTGATACCAAAGAACAAGGTAATAAAGGCAGGACAAACTTTGATAGGCCACGAAATGATTATCGTGATAGAAACTCACAGTTCAATGACCAAAAATATAATGAAAGAAAACCGTTTAACCAAGGAAAGAGATGGTGCAAATGGTGTAAGAAAGACAACCATAATACCGAATTTTGTAAAAGGAAACCTTCAAACATTGCTGCAATGAAATCGGGGAAACAAAGATTAAAGGTTAATCCTAATGGACAGCAGGAACCTTATCACCCCCCAGTTTGTGAGGATGTTATTTGTAATGGGGTCACCATAAGGTGCCTATATGATACAGGTTTGGATTATGATTCAGTTGTGAAGTCTAGCCTAGTGGACCCAAGTCAGTATACCACAGAAACAGTGGAAATACAAGGGGCGACTAAGGACATACCACTCATGACACTTCCCATCGCAAGGATAACGGTGAAAACTCGCTATGTGGAAGGAGAAATCAGAGCAGCAGTGATAGATGAACCAATCTACCCTCTGATATTGGGGTGTAGATACGTCTTCTTGGGGAATCCCGAGAGACCTGTGATCATGGCGACAGTGCAGACCAGGTCACAGAAAAAGGAGGAAGAAGGTGAACCTATACATGCTCATCCAGAAGAGATGAGGAAGGCGCAGGCTGAGGATAGGACACTCAAGCCATGTTTTAAAAAATTGCCCAAATGCCACACACCTCCAAGCAAGGGAGAGTACTTTATGAAGAACAAATTAATATACAGGAAGGCCGGAACTGGAACAAATGGTCACAACCAGCTGGTTCTTCCCACTTCATATCGGGATAAAGTGATGGAACTAGGGCATGCGATTCCCTTCAGTGGTCACATGGGGATCAGCGCCACAGGACAGCGTATAGCTTGTCATTACTTCTGACCAGGGATAACGGAAGATATAAGAAGATATGTCAAATCCTGTCCAGAATGTCAAAGGGTAGCTCCAAAGCACTGGACTGCTACTGCAACTCTAGGGGAAATGCCCATAGTGGGAACACCTTTTGAGAGGGTTGCAGTGGATATTGTGGGACCTCTCACTCGGACCAAGAGGAGGAACAGTTACATCCTTACTCTGGTGGACACTTGTTCTATGTGGGGAGAGGCGGTAGCCCTGCCGTCAATTGATTCGAAACATGTAGCAGAGGCACTACTTACAATATTCACAAGATTAGGATTCCCGCATCAAATCTTGACTGATAATGGCTCACAGTTCAAGGGGAAACTAACGGAAGAAGTTTTTAAGCTATTTCAAGCCAGACACTTTCATTGTAGTCCGTACCATCCACAAGGGAACGGCCAGGTAGAGAGGTTCAATGGAACTCTCATTTCTATCCTGAGGAAGCTGGCACATGAAAAACCTGATATGTGGGATCAATTTCTGCCCGCCGCGTTGTTTGCGTATCGGGAAGTACCACATAGTTCAACCGGGATGGCTCCCGCAACCCTGCTATTTGGGAGGCCAATAAAAGGTCCATTAGAAGTTTTATTAAGGACCTGGACAGATGAGAAAGCAGAAGAGACTGTTACCTCATCATATCAATATGTGAACGAGCTGACCACTCGTCTGAAAGCTGGATGGAAACTGGCAAATGATAATTTGAGACAAGCCAGGAAGAAACATGCAGCGTATTTTAATAGGAAAGCAAAGGACAGAGAATTAGCTGTGGGAGAGAAGGTGCTTCTTCTACTACCCGGCAGCCAGAATAAGTTACAAATTGGATGGCAAGGTCCATATACGGTTCTAGAGAAGGTGTCTAGAACAAACTATAAAATTGACAAAAAGTCGAAGGAGAAGGTATATCATGTAAACCTTTTAAAGAAGTATCTGGACAGACCACTCCAGGAAAGCACCCCCTTACTGACCTTGGCTATCGCAACTAAAATGAAAAAGGAACCACTCACCTCACATGAATACCCATTACATCCCTGTGAGACAGCCGCACAGGTAAAAGTCAGTAAGCATCTGACTAAAAATCAGAGGGAGAGAGTTCAACAGGTTCTGGAGGAACATACAGATGTATTAACAGATAAACCAGGACATACAAATTTGCTACAGTATGACATGAAGCTGGTAGACTCAAAAACAATCTGTATGAGAGCCTATTCTGTTCCGTTCGCGAAGGAGAAGGCATTGAAAGAGGAAATAGATTATTTGTTGAAAGAAGGGATTATTTCACACAGTGAATCTTCTTTTAGCTCCAGTGTAGTTTTGTTGAGGAAACCGTCTGGGGAACATAGACTGTGCATAGATTACAGGAAACTGAATGCTGTCACAGAAGGACAAGTGGATCCATTACCAGACACAAAACAGTTATTTGCCAGATTGAACAAGGCAAAATACTTTTCGAAGGTGGATCTTAGCAAAGGCTATTACCAGATTCCAGTGAAGCCTGAAGTTAGACCTTATTTAGCTTTTAGCACCTCGGAAGGACATTATGAATTCAACATGCTACCATTCGGATTGAAAAATGCTCCGAGTGTATTTTCTAGGATGATGCGCAAATTGTTGGATCCCCTGAATAATCCATGTATCACGAATTTCATGGATGATATTCTTGTCGCCACAGAAACATTTGAAGAACACATTAACTCTCTGAATATGTTATTTGATAGGCTCAGAGAAGCGAACTTAACTGCTAGACCAACAAAATGTTGTATTGTATGCAAAGAGTTGGAATTCTTGGGACATACTGTATATCAGGGTAACATGACCCCTGACCCCAAGAACGTGGAAAAACTGCAGAGAGCACCTAGACCACAAACAAAAAAAGACGTGCGATCATTCGTGTCGTTATGTGGGTTTTACCAAAAATATATCAACAATTTTAACTCTATATGTGCTCCTCTGACTGATCTGACTCGCAAGGGAAATCCAAATAAAATTGTTTGGTCAGCGCAGTGTGAATTGGCATTTCAAGAGTTAAAGGAAAAACTCACTAGCAAGCCTATTCTCAAATTGCCTGATTTGACTCAGGACTTTGTGGTGAGAACAGATGCAAGTAATGTAGGCCTGGGGCGGCTCTGTTGCAGAGGTCCTCGTCACCCAATGGGGAACTGAACCCAGTCGCTTATGCAAGCCGCAAGTTGAACAAAGCGGAGCAAGGATATTCCACAAGCGAAAAAGAATGTTTAGCGTTAATCTGGGCAATAAAAAAGTTCCAAATCTATCTGTATGGTAGGACTTTTGTGGCCCAGACGGATCACCAGCCCCTAGTGTTCTTATCTCAGGCAAAGCATGAAAATGCAAGATTGTTAAGATGGTCTTTATTGTTGCAACCTTATCAGTTTAATATTGAATATATCCCGGGGTCACAGAATGTCGGTGCAGATTTCCTCAGTAGGCACCCCTGTGATCAAAATTAGAGTAGTTGGCAGGCGTGAGGGGTAATTTTATCTATGTGTATCACTGGTTTTGGAACTTGCATTAGTGCATGTTCTCAGGTGGGGAGATGTGTGGTGAAAAATACAGTGATACAACGTTAAAATATCTCCAATTATAAAGATAACGGGTAAAATAACACGTAGGGATAAAAATATAGACAAGATATGCCGAGGCTTCTTCACCTACGCCAGCGCTTTCTACCGCCATTCAAACTAACTAGTTGGAACATGCAAACTAAACGGTTTACCCTTTTAGACGGGAGGGAAACGGAGATAAAAGAAAAAAATATGACGGTCGGAACACGTGTTTGAATCTAAAAAGGCAAAAAGACGCAATTTGTAGTTTAAAGGAAAAAAATCACGACACTAGTTGACACAATGTAAGGAATTGGTAGAAAAACGACCTTAGCTCTTGTTAGAAACAGTCGTATCTTGGAAGTTTTACGGTAATTAGTTGTTTTGTTTGAATACAGCGGCAAACGCCGTGGACGAAGGTTCAAAAACAAATTTCAAAAACTAACCTTGAGAAAAGTAGGGTTTTCTTTAATAATAAAGTTATGAAAATAAAACCTAGCTAGTTTGATAGCCCATCTTGAGCAGAGAAATAATATACTTTTAATTACACAGACGGACAGATAACACGGAAGATATTGACGAACGACCGTATTGTTCCAATCAGACTAGCGAACAGTTTTTTGTGCATATTTTCACTAAAGTTACATTTTGGCGTCCTTGAGCCTAAAAATGCAAAAATCAAACTGCAGATGAACGAGGGGCAAAGTCGGAGGATAGTAGCTAAAGAAAACTTAGTGGGGCAGGTTTGTGTAGTTTTTTCATGTAGTTAGTCCAAAAAACAAGTGTAATTTTGGGAAAAATACTACATACTAGACTGAGACTGGACTGAAATTTGACTTTTAGTTTGAATATTTGAAAAAGTTAGAGGGGAAGTCCGCTGATTGGACAAAAGCATTTATAATATTGAATGAGAGACGCACGCTTGTGCCATTGTATAGAAGACTGTCCATTGACACAGTACGTTACTGCTAGAGGTGATTTCCAGGAATAATTATTAAATAAAAATCAGTGGGACGCCCTAATCTAGCCAGCAGCTCAGCTGAGTTTTGCTAGTACTAAGTAACTGTGTTCTCAATTCTGAATTGTGAGTTTCTGATCTGGCACTACGATTGTGCCAGATGCTTTTGTAGAAGTACAAGAGCGGAGGTCTGTGCAGCCTAACATTTTACTCCAGCTACTGAGAGGAGTGGGCCACAAGAATTCTGTACTACATCGTCACAGGCCAGTTAAGTGCAAACCTGGCCTGCTGTTGATTCATCAACTGTGTCCACCATCAATAAAGAAATAAAATCTTGTTATATAAACATTAACATCAGTCCATATGTCAAGGACACTGAACTTTGTAACCATAGATTGGGCATGATGACGCCACCCCAACTAAACATCCAGTGCTAGTTTTTCCCAAGACATTGTAGATATTATTAATATTAACCATTGCAATAATATACCTATGTACAAAAATTACATTTGATTATGCAATATATACAAAAGAAACAATTGGTTCAGGACTAATAAATTTTTAAAAAAATTTTCAAACTTAAACTATAACAGCCAGTGTTAGTTCAGTTTATCATAGAGTTTATTATTATCATTATTAGACTTAGAATTTACATGTGTGTGTCTGTGTATTGTATTACCTACACATCACCATTCAGTACCCTAGACTTTTAACGTAGTTAACATTTATTATAGTAGAATAGGTCAGCTTGAGGTCGTAAGTGGTAGCAGAAAGGCCTTCTGTAACTCACATAAACTTTTATCTCAGGAGCCTTCACAGCTGACCTCATCCAGTACACTAGGTAACATAACAACCATACAATAACATCAAAAACCACTACAATGACAATATTTATATTAGACGAACTCTCTTTTCTTGTACAAAGTACAAGTTACACAACACTCACGTACACACAATTGTTGTGACAGAAATACGTACAGACGTGAAAACAAACTATGGATAACATATATATATATATATATATATATATATATATATATATATATATATATATATATATATATATATATATATATATATATATATGGCAGGGGTTTGACCAGCACAATAGCTTAAGGTTTATTATTGTTACGCTTTTGTTCGTACACATCAGTGCATTCTCTAAGGGAAGGCATGGATGTGAACCGATGGGGTAACACCTAGACGAACTACTAGTAAACCGCTCTATTATAAGTATTAGTGACGTCAGTTTTCAGTAAAAATTAGGTATGCACGTCTGCGGTAAACTTGTAACGCCCTCTGGTGGCCTGTATACTTGGAGGTGTTCGGACGCAAGTGTGAGAGCTCGGTCTGTGTTTGTAGAAGTCCACTGCATAAGTTACAGATTCTATGAAGAATATATTTCTATGTTTGCTTGTGATGGATGGAGTGTAAAGGAAAGTATTTAGGACAAGATTAAATGACTTTTCGACAAGTTTGATATGCAGTGATAATTCGTGGACATTATGACTTTTACTGACGGTAATTCTGCCTACCGGTCGTTGTATTTTATTCCTTGCGAATATGAAAATGCATGCCACCATTATTCATAAAAACGTGGAGCTCATCGTTTGTCCTGTGTAAAATAAATCTATATAAATGACTTCGAAGTGAACGTCCATTATTCGCGTTACATGTTGCAGTGTTCGTATGTTCAAGTCCTGAAAACACCTTTAACAATTATGTTTATTATTACTAAAAAAAATATCGCAACATCAAGAAAAGCATTTACATCAGTCGAGTATGGTTTACAGATATAAAAAGAACAAATGCAATTAACCCAATAGGCCCTCCCCTCTTGTAAAGGAAAAAACCCAAAGTAGATCCCAGCAGAGGTAATTAACCAAAAGGATCAATAGAGTAATACTAGAGTATAGGAATAGACGATAAAGCAAAGAACAAAGTCTCTAATTAATCTATCCTGGAAAAAAATAAATAACAGTATTAGCGAACAAGACAGGACAGCAGTGAGTAACGTGATTATAGAAATTATGAAATATTCATTATTCTTTCGTACAATCTGTCAGTCTGTGGCCACATTCATTCACGCTTACCTACTCCTCTTGAACGTAACATCAGTGTATATGTAACATAGTCCAGGATGGTGCTTGTCCAAGTGAGCCCCAGTTCCTCAAAAACATGTTTAATTTATCTAATGGGGAACGCCCGCTTAGATAGTGTTTTTTCAAGCTATGATAAGGTACACGTCAGGTAGTTCATGTAGAAATTATAAACCGCGATCAATTTTCACAATGGACCGTACACAGTAGTCCCGCTATTTAAAGAAAAAAAATGTATGGTGGGTAGACTGGTAGAACCCAATAAGTATAACGAAAGGATCTCCTATCTGCTTTTATCCCTCTCTCTCTCTCTCTCTCTCTCTCTCTCTCTCTCTCTGGGTTGAGTGCCGGTTATGGACCCAAGTAGTCTTTTTCTGGATAAATCCACTCGAGAAAGGAAAAACCACGATAATCAGTATTCTGGAACAAGTGTTATATAGATATTTGGCCACCACAGGCTGATAATATTTGATGTAAACAATCTGGGTAATTTCTTGTCCAGTTATGATTTATTCTTAAAAGTTTATATCTGGGAACTCTCTCTCTGGAAGAACAAGAGGACCGCACAGGACAAAATCTAAGACCCGATAATATATTAAGAATGTTTCTGGAGCTATTCAGACCGCTAGATATCAGGGTTGATTAGCCTATATTATATTGGAAAAAAAATACAAACGTTATTACAATATTATCAATATCCTAATCTAATACACGTTTCAGGTATGACCGGTTAAGCACTCCGTTATTAAATTAAATCTAAAACCCACAAGTGTCTAGATATCTCATCGCTTTTAACATGAGATATGAACACTAGTCACTTAGAATTTACACATGATGAAATATAATAAATTGCGTTCTCTAAATTATCCACCGCCTAGCGTCTATTAATTCATTTAAAGCATCTTTTACTTGGGAAATAGCGAGTAATTAAATTTACGTTTACAGCGGGTAAAATTTGCTATACGTTATTTAATTTGCACAGAAAAGAACCCAGTAAAATATAATCGAAACACTTTTACAATTAAATCACTCAAAATTCTAATATATATATTATTACCGCAGCACAGAAAAATAAATATATCTCCTTGTATAAATAAGTGATCCAAATTGTAGTATGGCTTATAAATGCGAGCTAGGTACTTTCTTCAAAATTTCTGGCGCTACTGATAACTGAATTTTTAGAGATGGGGTATATATACGAGGGGCGTTCAGAAAGTAATGCACCACATCGTTTTTCTCAACTAATAATGAAGATAGAAGCATGAAATTTTTCACACTTCAAATATGGCATGTGCCAATTGTGTGCACCAAATTGCACCGCAGCCGGCCAAATAATACGGCTGCCCTAAACAGTTGAAATGGAGCGTGTTAGCAACTTGCGTTGTAAACAGCGAATTGTGATAGAATTTCTCGTTGCAGAGAAGGAAACTTCTGTGAATATTAACAAGCGTCTATGTGATGTGTATGGAAGTTTTGCAGTAGACAGGAGTACAGTCAGTCGCTGGGTTCAGAGAATCAAAAAATCAGGAAGTGGAGATATGGAGCTGCTTGATCGGCCGCGCTGTGGACGTCCTGCCACAGCCACCAACGCAGAAATGTTGAAATGTGCTGAGGGCATTATTCTTACTGATAGGCGAATCACTACTCAACAATTGGCCTTACAGCTGTCATTCAGCATTGGTAGTGGAAATGCAGTTATAAAAACTCTCGGATTTTCTAAGGTTTGCGCAAGATGGGTTCCTCGAAGTCTCACAAATGACCACCGATTGCAAAGGAAAGCAATTTCTTCTGAATTGTTGGAGCGTTTCAATGCTGATGGAGAGAACTTTTTGGCTAAGATCGTTACAGGTGACGAAACCTGGGCACATTATTTTAAACCTGAGACAAAAAGACAGTCAATGGAGTGGCATCATCCGCAATCACCAAGAAGAAAGAAATTCAAGACAATTCCTTCAGCTGGAAAGGTCATGATTACTGTCTTTTGGGACATTGAAGGTGTGATTCTTGTGGACGTTATGCCAAGAGGAGAGACAATCAATTCGCAAGCTTACATTAAGACATTGAAAAAACTCAATCAACGTTTTCGCAGAGTTCGGCCGCACAAGAATCCAGCAGACCTGCTTCTCCTTTACGACAATGCGCGCCCTCACACAAGTCTGGCAACACGGGAAGCAATCACCAAATTGGGTTGGACTGTACTACCCCATCCACCCTATAGTCCCGATTTGGCACCCTCTGATTTTCATCTATTTGGTCCACTTAAAGATGCATTACGTGGGACAAGGTTTGAAGATGATGAAGGAGTGATTCATGCAGCGAAGAAATTGCTACATAATCAAGACAAAATCTGGTACGGGCTAGGAATACATGCACTTGTTTTGCGCTAGCATAAAACCGTACAAGTTGATGGGGATTATGTTGAATAATACCGATGTTTACATGACATATTCATGTATTTTGTGTATAAATTTCATGCTTTTTGAATAAACAGCTCCTGAGAAAAACGATGTGGTGCATTACTTTCTGAACGCCCCTCGTATTAAATGGGTAAAAATCGTTAGCTACATGCGAGATTTATCGCCTCTGCCCGTTTATTTGGGAAATCTGCGGTCGATTCTTGAATTAAAGTTTATTTTCACGCTTTAGCCGACCGCATATTCGTTCCGCCATCTAGCGGCGCCTTTAGGTCCCTTCTCTCGATGAGCAAATCTCATCTCCTAGAACACGAACAAAGGGTTGAAGTCAGCAAACGTGGTTAACGCCCCTTGGCATTCGCTTACCTCCCCATTTATTATGCAATTACCGTCCCGTTCTCTCTTATAGAACTACGAAACCCGTTGCCTCCCCCACACCCCCACCCCCCGTGTTTCAGGGACAAGGCGCTACGTGGTGACGTAATCTTATAGCCTGTAGCCCACCTGGCCTGCCCCCTCTTGTAGGAAAGACATAGAACTCGGGATAGCTGTATTGATAGCGGTTAAAAAAAACAGGCGGGCGTGGCCAAACTAGAAACAAGACAGATGGCGAAAGGCATGACTTTTTGCGCGATAACCTGTGCAATGCTAATTAAGAAGCATGTGGGAAAACCACTTGAGCGATACGATTGAAAAAGAATGAGGGGTGCCGGTGAGAATAAAGTGGATCGATCAAGGTGCTCAATTTTCATCTGTCACAGTAAACAGAGCAACCGGTTGTTTACCGCCAATTTTCAGAAAAGTAAAGTTTGAAATTTTGCACTAGATGAGTCATGCAAAAGATTCAAATCAGATTGGCTGATCCTTTGAGGCGCGCATAACGAACGCATGGGAAGGCAGTGAACATAATCTGACCATTTTCTCAAGCTATTTCACTTGAGAAATCGCTTGCCAAGATACCAGACCTTGCTAGACTGAAGAGTTAGAATTCAGAACTCCTTCTTAAACATACCGGACACCTTTTATTGGAGAATTGTGGACGGACTTTCAAAGCCCAGGAAATCTCTTTCATAATAAATAAGGAAACCGGGATTGAAGAAACTGAAGGACCACACACGAAGTCAGAGAGAGAACTTATTAAATTAACGACACCCCAGACGCGAGTAAGAGGCCGAATCAAGTCTCTTTTATTCATCTGAGCAAAAAAGTCTGTGAGCCATGATTGGCATAAGTTGTGATTTACATTTCATATTTTATTACTAACATGTGAACTAACACACACACACACACACACACACACACACACACACACACACACACACACATATATATATATATATATATATATATATATATATATATATATATATATATATATATATATATATATATATATATATATATATATATATATATATATATATAGTCTTGTGAGTTCGGATTCAAAACCCGTCATTCTTTACCCAAACAAAACGCAATACGTTAGAAATAGAAGAATGCAGAGAGAACCAATGAAAACGCACCTTTATGCAGTGTTTACAAATTACGTACTAACCTAACAATGGCGATCTCAAATGTGTGTAACATGGTTTCAGTAGGAGATAAAATACAGCAATATGAGCGAAGTACAGCATGACAGAGGTCAAGAATCCACAACTAGGAATGTTTAATTATAAGTGTGTGCAAAGACCTCCACGGAATGTATATTATTACAGGAGAAATCTCGCGTGGAATGTATCGTGACATCAGGCAAGTCAAAAGTTGTGCTGTTTAGGTTACGCATACAATAAAACTAAAGCATGCAATATAAAGTCAATTAGTTGGAGGGATGAGGATTAACTCAGGGCATATTTTAAGCCTTGGTTGAGGAAAATCGCTCCAGAAATAAAGAAGATAAGTGAAATCTTAGTTTTCCATATTTGTACATCAGGACAAATTGGGCCTACATTTTTTTTTTTTTTTTTTTTTTTTTTTTTTTTTTCTTTTTTTTTTTTTTTTGCGTTCGCCCGCTAATACTCGAGGCGAAATCTCAGGTTATCATTTATGTCTAACCTGACATTGATTTTACGTGAGTATCCCTTTATTTCTTGTACAGAGACAAATGTCCCTCGCCATTCAGGCAAATACTCGCCGATTTCGGAGGTACCCATTGCAGCTGGGTCGGCTCAGGAGCCGCCAGTCCCTGGTCGACGACACTCCTTCAAATGTCCTCGCCAGGTCTCGAGTTAATCCAGTCCAAATCCCGGTCGACGAAAAATCCTCAAATGCCGTCGCCCGGGTTTGATCCTGTATCACCCGGTGCCTACATTTTGAGATACGCGAACACCCCTTTAGCCTCTGCTCTCCCGGTCGCCGGATGTGACGTATAAATAGACCTTGACTTCTGCTAATCGAGGCCAGTCAGATGTGAAAAACAGCGAGCAGAAAAAGAATAAAAGTTTTAATGAAGAGTGCCTTTGCCTTTTGTACCTGAGAGTAGATCATTCTAACCATTAACAGCTCGACTGTATGTGCCTGAGAGTAAAAAAGAATATATATATATATATATATATATATATATATATATATATATATATATATATATATATATATATATATATATATATATATATATATATTCTGTTTAAATAATTGATCAAATTGTGCGCTAGGAAGTGTGTAAAATGTGTTAGAAAACTACGGTGTGTTTATGGTGGACTTACAAGCCTGGGTATATTTAAATGGCGAATGGAAGCAAGAGTGAGTTCATGGTTTTAGAAAAGCTTTTAAAGAATTATTTCTTGATGGAATGGACCACACACCAGGAACATAAGGAAGGATGAAAGGAATTGTTCTACTGTGTTGATTAAGATATCATGGACAGTTAGCTATATCCAAGGAATTGGAGAAAGATATGTTCACAGTGAACTGAGGTGTGTTAATGCTGTCTTGATAAGATCTGTGCGTCTACCTGCATTCTGTCGTCTGAAACTGTCTCTTACCTCCTACTTCTGTAGAAAGGGGATAGAGATAGACAATATAGTGGTGAAACTGAATATATTTCAAGTTGTATTATGTAACTAACGTCCACCGAAAGGAGCTTGACTCTAATATAGGAGCTAGTGGTGCGAGTGCCCTTGATGCTATAGGGACGGTTACCCAGTCCTAGGCCTGGAGGAGAAACAAATTCCTGCCAGAACAGAGGTGGAACAGAATCAAAGCACATAATAAAAGATGAGTGGCCACACAAGGCTGCTGTTCAGTTCTTCCAGCATCACCACAAAATAGATAGTATAATGATGAACACACAGTGCAATTTTATCTAGGCAACCGTCCTAGTCAGAAGTAGACACACTTAGGAAACTGTGGAAAAGTTTGAAGCAATAGTAAATAAAAACTGTCTTGAACAAAGTGATTTCAAGAGAAAGAAGAGAACAGTTATATAGTTCAAAAAGACTATTAATAACTAAGAACATTTGTTTTAAATTGTGTTATTTGTTTGCTTATGTAATTGAATTTTGAATTTTCATGACATAATTTCAAGTAGAAAGAAATATTTGTAAAAATAAATTGTAAATATTTACCAGCAGACTTACTTAAATTATTTAAGGTAAGTTACAGTTCTTGTTGGTAGATAATTAGTTAATACCCCTAGCATAGCTAATAATAATAATAATCATAATCAAAATAATAATAATATTAGGCATATACACCCAGAAATAGACAAAAAAGGTTATTTTTTATTTGCATATAATAATTGTGTTTTAAATATTTATAAGCCTTTTTACTTCGATATTCTTTTTGAATTATGTGTTTATGTGTAATAGTTTATGAGCTATCAATGTTCAAGGAGAATGATAAGTGTTTTAACATTTAAAAAAATAAAACTTTAACGAAAACATGGCCTGTGATTCACAGTTCCGGTGATATGTTCTACAATTTTAAAGCTATAGCCTTCAAATTTTGCACACTTATAGCCCATGTTATCCTTTATGGCATGAACCTCCACTTTTTTCTTACATGGTATAGAAACAGAGATATTGCTATACAAAGTTCTAAATTTGTGCTATTTAAAAGGGTCATATTGCAAGAGCCATATCTACAAAGCTCATTGTTGTAGACATTTTTGTGTGGTTCACGCCATAGGTAGGGATGTTATGCACATCATCTGCTTGTTTGGCATTCTTTGCATTTTTTATGTGAGTGAAATTCATTCCCAGGTGCACTGGGGGTTTTCCTTTCATTTTTTTTCATCACTTCATGTTAATTAATTATTTTCACATAAAACATTAAAATTTATAAAATAAACTTTGTTCATCATAAAATATGATATCTCTTGGAACATGTGGCCAAATTTTATGTCAACAAGTTTGTTAGTTATTTTTCTGTTAATTTTTAAAAAAGATAACCCATTGTTGGCTGGGTGTGCCCCCTTAACAGAGAAGGATCTGGAGAGGGAGCAAGTAGGAACTTAGAATAATATATTACCATCTTCTCTAGGAACTTATACAGCTTGATCCTACCTTTGATGTCTATACACCCTTACTCTTTTCAGAGAAGGGGATATTACTTATAAGACCAGACTCTTATCTAGCACTATCCTGGTATCACCTGATACAACTTTGTGTCCAGGATATCATACAATTTCAATAATAATCAACCCTCTCGTGACAATATGTATATATACTGTTCAAAAAAAGAAACGCAACTTTTTTGGTGTTACTTTTATAAAAGATATTCGCTGATTGGACACCAGTCAACCTATCGACTATGTCCACCTGGTCATTAACTTCTCGTGGTTACCTGAATTGTACTCACCTCATGATTCGTGAGGTCATGAAAGAGGTCAAGGTCAAAACAACATTTTTGACAATACCTCGTGACAGGTTCATGAGAATCCCATGAAACTTACTGAACACAAAACTCTCTGACCATATTATTGAATGCATATAAAAGATTGACGCTCCTCGAATAAATTCAGTTGAAAATTTAATGCGCAAGTATGGCTCATCTCCCTACAGAACAACGACTCATCATCATTGGACGTTTACAGACTGGACAGTCACAAAGTGTAGTGGCCAGACAATTTAATGTGGTTAGAAGCACCATTAGTCGCCTTTGGAGGCGATTTCAAGAAACTGGCTCAGTGGCAGACCGGCCGCGCAGTGGAAGACCCAGAGTCACAACTCCTGCCGAAGACCGCTTCATACGGCTGCATCACCTCAGGAATCGACTTGCATCTGCGTCCTCCACAGTCCAGTCAATGTCAGCAGTTCGTCGAATTTCAGATCAAGCGGTCAGGAACCGGCTGCACGACTCTGGTCTTTGGGCTAGAAGACCCTACAGAGGTCCTGTTCTTACGGACCGGCATCGCCAGAACCGACTGCAGTGGGCGAACCAGCATCGTCAATGGACCGTTGGGAATGACTGGAGACGGGTTTGGTTTAGTGATGAATCATGTTTTGTGCTCCAGCGACACGATAGACGGAGAAGAGTTTACCGCAGAGTCCATGAGTGCTACGCCCAGAACAGCGTTGATGAGGCTCCTCCACATGGTGGTTGAGGTGTACTGATGTGGGGGGCGATCAACTTCATGGGAAGAAGTGACCTGGTGCAAATTGAAGGACGCCTGAATGCCCAACGATACATCGCTGAAATTCTTCGTCCTCGCGTCCTTTCACTTCTGGCTGCACGAGGGTCAATTTTTCAGCAGGATAACGCTCGACCTCATATGGCACAACTCACCACCCAGTTCCTCGCTGACGTCCAGACCATTCCGTGGCCAGCCATGTCATCAGACATGAACCCCATAGAACACTTATGGGATGAACTCGACAGACGACTCCGCCAGCGAGACGTGGCTCCAGCCAATCTCCGACAGTTGTTTCTTGCATGCGGGAAGAGTAGGTAGCCATCCCACAACAACAGATCCAACGGCTAATCGAATCCATGTCAAGTAGATGTCGTTCTCTGATAGAGGCCAGAGGAGGCCATACACCTTACTGAAACGGAGGCCTCAGTCGCAAAGAATAAAAGTCCAAACCAAATTTAATGAACATCATTTCATTGTTAAAGTCTGAAAGTTTCTTCATGCCAAGATTGAAACATTAATTCCGTAACATAAAATTTGGGTACAAATTTGAAATTTGGTGTCCATTACCACTGCAATAATGTTGCGTTTCTTTTTTTTGAACAGTATATATATTCCATGCGAATTTTAATATGTGAAACTCGCTAGTGGAAGTCAAAGTCATTGAGGCTGGCAACCTCAGCGTATAGAATGATGATCCATGAGCCACCACAGCACAGGCTGGTGATTGCTTTATTCCTAGTTTCGTACAGAGAACTAAAAGCATAAAGTAGTTCCAGGTTCCATACGGATCAGGGAGGAAAGATGAAAGAAATGATGTACATTTGATAAGGGTGGATTTAGGATGACGTCAAATTACCACCCCTATTGACACCATGTATTAAAGTGCAAGATGTGGGTGTCTTATCTGGTTTATAATGTTGCTGTGTATGTTGCAGTAGAGTAGTTCACAGGGTACAACACAGGCAACATGATGTGTAGAGTCATAGAAATGGTAACTTCGTTGTATAATTTTTACCATTTATTGCACGCCACAAAAACAGTCATGATATTTATGACATCAACATAGTTCAACGAGTTCAGCATTCAAATCATATTAGCCGATAGTCATCTAGGATTCAATACTCAATAGTTGTATTGTAAACAGATAGCTTCTGTATGTTCGATATCCTAAAGTTCTGGTTCGTGAAGCTGTATAAATAATATATATATAACTTCTGCAACAGTGTCAGCTGCAGCTCAACAATGTTCATAGACAATAATAAATATTCCCTTCCTGATGCTAGCAGATCAGATGTATACAATAAGTCCGTTTACTGTCTGCACGTGAATAGCATACATGGATTACAGGTCAGCTCGACCTTTATAACCTTCCTAAGTCTAACCATCTGACTTGGACGTGATCTCTGATATAACGAATCCTGGAACACAGACAATAGTCTTGCTGGTCTAGAGCGACCCATATGTATATATATATATATAACTAGTTCAGGTATAAAGATACCGGTGACTTAATCCTAGTCAAAGTACCTCTCTATTTTGAATCACACAGGCGAGCAAAAGGCGACAAAATGACGAACCTCTAGATGATAGCATAAAGTTCGATACAAGAGGAATTACCTTATTTCGGAAAATCAACCACGAACATATGCCTCCAGGCAGGCTTGAATAATACTGGGAAATAGTCTAGTTAGCTAACTAACTCACAAAGACAATGTATTTCCCTCAGAAAATCACAAGACACAGGTTGAGTCTGCTCGCTACTCAGACCATTTCTTAACTGCCCCGAGCTGGGCGGAACCACAAACGAACTCTCCAAGTCGAGACATGCGCAGAACAACAATATCTGCGTCGCTGTTCACATTAGACGATTCTAAGAACATTCGAGATAAAAGTCTTACACAGTCGCGCCTTTTATGGTCATGAACAGAAGCGTTGAGACAGGTTTTCAGACATCTACCATAGTTGACTGATACTACCAAATAAGGAGATATGGTCACGCTTCGTTCAAGAAATTATAGACCGAACGTGTCTCTATACAAGAGGAGGTAAACTCATAAAAAATAGCAGTATCAATATCTAGGGTTCTGTCCCTTTGACTGTAAAATATATATAATATACATTTCAGTCAAAAAATGATCATACATACGAAAAATGTTTATACAAACGAAAAATAATAATGATCCGTGCGTAACATTACCGCACCCTCCCGGGGAAAAAAAATGAAACATTTTTTTTTTAAAAATCCTGTAGCCGGAAAAATCTAGGCTCCTAACGCACGTATGATGCGCGGATATATACCTAACAAACTAGCTCAACGCATGGAGCGACACTGAGATCATATCTCAGATCCTTAGAGAAAAAATTTATCTAAGTATACGCTTATATATTCCAGGAAGGTGCCACCAACACACGCCACAATGATGGCAACATCATAATGAAAGTCAAATTACTCTCATACCAATATATGAAATTAAATATATTATTATGATATCATACAATGTGTTGCAAATAGCGGTGTAATTTACTAATATACCGCACTATATTATTACATTATATAAAGCAACAGTAATTAATAAGTAATACATGTGTTGATCTTCGTTGACATAAAACATTCAATAGAAGAAGATGTGGACATCATCCGCTCCCAATCTAGGACAGGCCTTGATATCCTCAAAGTTCCACAATGGACATAATCTCGCAGACTTCAATGATGTGCTGCGAAAATATCAATAACACAAATCTTAAAGACAACTGGTAAATCTCTTAATACAATCCTGAAAATAATTTATTTAAATGTGGCCGAGTGATCTTTTGGCCCGTATATCACTAACTAAGCCTTCTTAGATAATTACATGGTACAATGTTATAAATACCCCCCCAAAAAAGTGAGAAAATATCTGCTAACATGTCGTTATAGTATTGGATTGTATATCAGGAAATATATATGACAGAAGAATCATGTGGAATCGTGTGGGCATCTGGACAGAATGTCTGCCATCACATTATCCGAACCACGGATAGCTCGCACCGAGAAATGAAATGGTTGAAGAGCTATGGCATAACGAGTGGACCTCGAGCTCTTCAAGTTTTTGCTCTGAATAGCAGTAAGCGCTTTTTGGTCGGTTTCCACAATGAAGTGTGCGCCTAGAAGAAATCTTTGTAATTTCAGAATAGACCATACCATAGCCAATAACTCACGGTCTAAAACCGAGTAATTCTTTTCTGCAGCATTTAATTTCCTAGAGATATACATCACCGGATGCAGAGTATCAGAATACTCCTGCATTAGTGCTGCCACAATCCCAGTTGACGAGGCGTCACTTCGAAGAACAAAAGTCTTCTCAATAGTAGGTAACCTAAGAATAGGTGGAGATGAAAATAGGGCTTTAACCTGGTCCAATGAGGATTGACATTCTTTAGACCAGCGGATCAGATTAGGCGACCCTTTCTTCAATAAAGTAGAAAGCGGTGCCATAATGGAGGACAGATTCGGAATGAATCGTCCGTAGAATTGGATCAAACCTAATAGACTCCGTACTTGTTTCTTCGTCTTAGGGACCGAAATGTTAAGTATTTTTGAAACATTGTGGTCCTCTGTTTTTAAAAGACCATGACCAACACGATGACCCAGAAAAGAAATCTCACTAAATCCTATAAAGGCTTTAGAGGGTTTTGCAGTCAAGTTATACTCGCGAAGAGTAGACAGTAATTCGTATAAACCCAAATAGTGATCTTCCCAGGAATCACTGAATAGACAGATATCATCTAGGTATGCTATGACATCTGTACGATATGCGAGAATTCGCCGCATCATGCGTACGAATGTAGCAGGGGCGTTCATAAGACCGAAAGGCATGAAATTCCATTGGAATAAACCCCTAGTTGTAGAAAAAGCTGTAAAAGGTTTGGCACGTTCGGTTAGAGGAACTTGCCAATAACCTTTAGACAAATCTAGTTTGGTAAAGAATCTAGAATTAGAAAGTTTATTGAGTAGCTCTTCTAATGAAGGCATAGGTTCAGCGTCGAACTTCGTAACTTGGTTCAATTTGCGATAATCTACGCAAATGCGAATGTTATTATCCTTCTTTCGAACAATAACCATAGACGAAGAGTATGCTGAAGTGGATGGTTCAATGATTTCCAAACGTATCATTTCATCCAATTCTTTTTCGAATGGAGAGTGGAAATGGATAGGTATTGGATAAGGTCTGACTCTGATAGGATTATGATCAGTTAGCACAATGTCATGTTCAATGACATGTGTGTGTCCCGGGATGTCTGTAAGAACATCCTGAAATGTTTGCAACATCGAAGAAACTTGTCGATGTTCCTCAGCGGAAAGATTTGGAGAAATGGTCACGTTTTTCTAAGATTCCGTAGAATAAAGTGGGACCATAGGAAGAAGAAGATTGACATCAGAAAAAGTAGTTTCCTCATCCTGTATAACTGACAGAGATGAGTACTGACCATGAGGTGCTTGAGAATTGTCCGTTGCCTGGAAAATAGGCTGCAAATAGTCTGGTCTTTCATGAAATTCCGTGAGCATATTTATGTGGAAAGTTTTATGCTTTCCATCAATATCGACAACATAGTCGACCTCAGAGATTTTGGAGACTATTGCATATGGACCTTTCCATGCAATTAGAAGTCTGTTCTCCCTTGAAGGAAGTAGAACGAGAGCTTTGTCACCTGGACAAAGTTGTCGCAGACATCTATTTTTATTTGCAAACTGCCTTGCCTTTTCTTTAGCAAATTCGGATGAAGAAGTTGCTAGTTTGCATGCCTCGATGATCTTTTGCCTAAGAGCAATGACGTACTCATAAGAAGATTGAGTCTCATTGCTAATATTATCGGCAGTAATTAGATCGTGAAGTAAAGACATAGGGCCGCGCGGTTGCGCGCCAAAGACAAGTTCGAAAGGGGAAAACCCTGTATGTTCATTAGGGACCTCTCTATACGCAAAGAGAGCCGCGGGTAAGACCCTGTCCCAATCCTGAGGATGATCCTCAGTTATCTTACCAAGTAAAGTTTTCAGAGTCCTATTTAAACGTTCGACTAACCCATTAGACATTGGGTGATAGATACTGCTGAGAGACCTTTTAATATGTAGCATAGACATTACCTGTGACATAGTGTCCGATATAAGTTGAGTGCCATGGTCTGACAATATTTCTCCGGGAAAACCCAAGCGAGAGAATATTAGCCAAAGAGCGTCTGCGATATCAGCAGTTGAGATGCTCTTGAGAGGTATTGCCTCTGGCCAACGTGTGCACATATCGACACATGTAAGAATAAATTGATGTCCTCTAGCTGACTTAATTCTAAAAGGACCGATAATATCTATTGCCATCTTTTGAAAAGGGCGAATAGGAATGTCAGCAGCCTGGATAGGCGCAGCATGTCGTGGTCCTTTAGATTTGACCTCCTGACATACTTTGCAAGAGCGACAGTACATTCGTATGTCCTTGCTCACAAATGGCCAAAAGAAAGCCGCAAGAACCCTCGACTTTGTACGGGAAAAACCCATATGTCCAGCACATTGCGAGTCATGAGCATGTTGCAATATTTGCAATCTCATGCTCTTAGGCACAAGAATTTGTGAATGAGTGGACGTAGTCGAGTCTTGTACCATACGTACAAGTACGCCGTTCTTCATAGAAATCCAAGATTTTCTATTAGTATTTTGATTAGGATCACCTTTTTTTGCTAGAATGAAGAATTTTTGTAAAGAAGGATCTTCTTCTTGCAATTTGATAAATGAGTCACGTGTAATAGTCAAGTGACTATCTTGGTCATTTACTTCATCATTATTAGTTAATGAAGTTTGAGGTGGATCCAGAGCATGTGCTCTTGTGACCACCGCATTGGTAGCTTCAATGTTTTGCTCTTCCCAAACAGCAATCTGCTGTGGGGTACATTCCCTAACTCCGTGAATACGACCAATAATAAGGTCCGCAATAGGATTTGGAAGTAGACACGCGTGGACATCTCCCGTGAAGAAAGGAGTAGCTATATGTATTATGGCAGTAGGATACTTTTCCAACGTGCCACCAAATGTAACACATTTGATGACCTTTCCTGTAGCACAGGATGGATCTACAAGAGGTTGCCTAACCCCAACAGTAGTACATCCAGAATCAAACAACACTGAGACTGGATTACTATTTACAAGCCCCTTATGTAATATAAGAGAACCTCTCCCATCATGAGCAACATTAGCAGGAAGAGCGGGCAAAGGATGACCACAGCTTAAAGTACTAACGGTCTTCGGGTCAAATAAAGTACTGCATTGGATACATTTATTTGCTCTACCAAAATCAAAAGATGAGCATCCGATAGCATTATGGTCTTTATTATGATTAACCTGTTTATCTACTCCCTGAGATTCTTGTTGAACCGAGTTTGTCTGTTGATATCTTTTTCTCTTATGTTGCGATCTACCGCGACCATTATTGCCTATGCAATTATCACTAAAGTCTCTACTGTAACTTTTATCCTGGTTTGAGTTCCAGTTTCCATAACTGTCATTACTATCTCTATACTGTTGAGACTGGTATTGAGGTCTCTGAGAAAAATATTTTCCTCTATACTGATTACCTTTGTGAAAATTTCTAAAATTAACGGGAGTATTATACCGTTTAGTATTAGGTTGTCTCCAGTTCTGGGACGAAGAATCACCCTGAAATTGATTGCTATGCTCCTGTGCATAATTACGGTTACTCTTTTTATTGAAATTTTGCTTGCTACCCTGAAATTTACGCATAAAATTTGGGCCATAAGGTGCTGCCGAAGCAACTGGCAGACCTTCTTTTACTTTAGAGTTGCTAATGGTTATGTGAGGATGCGCAGTGACATACTGGCTACAGTATTCTTCCATTTCCTTTATGTTTTTAGGCTTACGCTCATGAAGAAAAGAAAGAAAGGATTCATTAACAGAAGACATGACCTTGTCTCTAAGTAGTAAGTCCATAAGAGCCTCAAATGTACTTTCTGTCTTAGATAGCTCAACCCATCGTAAAAAAGTAAGACGTATGCTTGAGATGAATTCAGAGAATTCAACTCCAGTTTCTGGTAACATGTTTTTAAATTTAAGACGATATCCGTCCTCGTTAAGTTGGTACTTCTTTAACAATGCCGCCCTGACAACCTCATAGTTGTTTTTGTCAGGCACATCTACCATACTCAATAAAGTCAAAGCATCACCTCTAAGTATCTTGGACAGATGATAAACATATAATGTTTTATCTATATTATGCACCTTACATGCACTTTCAAATCTATCTAGATAAAATGTTATATCATCAATTGAGGGATTAAATGCTGGTAGATTAAGCTTGAAATCCTTAGCATTAGTCTTATCTGACACCTTATTTGCATCATTAGCATTACCAGTGTTCAATAACTTTAACTTCTCCAACTCTAAAGCTAAGAGTTTTTCTTCATGCTCCATTTTTGCTTTTCTCTCATCAGACTCTCTTTGTAACCTTCTTTCTTCAGCCTCAGCCTGTAACTTTCTTTCTTCAGCCTCAGCCTGTAACTTTCTTTCTTCAGCTTCTTTTTCAAGTCTTTTATTTTCAGCCTCTTTTTCAAGTCTTTTATTTTCAGCCTCTTTTTCAAGTCTTTTATTTTCTTTTTCCATTTCCATTTGGAATCTTTTTTCATCCACCTGCATCTGCAGTTTCTTTTGTTCTATTTCAGCATCTATTTTCTTTTGTTCCAACTTTAATGCCTTATCATATTGAGTAGTTGCATATTCTTCCAACTTATCACCTGTCTTCCCAAGGGCTTTACCCTGCTCAATAAAGTACTCCAATGTAGACATGATGTCTAAAATGTGAGTACAGAACCTGAAATAATTAATTATCTTATTTCAACCTTAATAGTAACAAGACTTAATAAAGTGCTTGTATAATCACTATGTTTACCCCAATCTCTGTGGGAAACAAGACTTGACACCAACTTGTATTATCAAATGTATAATAATATCACAAGTCACTTCTTAATCATCAGTGCACTACACAAATCAGTGCATAACCATCAGTTATTTATCATAACTGCACTACAATAGTGCATAAGCCAAAAACCACAAGTTAGTTATGATAAGTGCACTATAGACCAATAGTGCATGAGCATATATGTATCAATAGTGAAAGCTAACTATGCAAGAACTATGTAAACAATAACAAAACAATGTAAACAATAACAAAGGTCAATAACAATGTAAACAATAACAAAGATCAAAGTCAATGTAAACAATAACAAAGATCAGAGTCAATGTAAACAATAACAAGGATCAAAACAATACGAAAACATTCGCATAAGTCAAATAAATAAACAGCGAAACTAAAAAGAAATATGCGAAGATATGACAAACAAATGACGCTACAGTGTATAGACAGCAATTTTATAAAAAAACTGAATAATAGAAAAGAGGAGACCTACAAATACAAACAAATGAAATCGAAAACTAAAAACAGAAAGAGAGAAAAAAAAATATACAAAAAACGAAAATAAAGCACAACTCGTCACAACTAAACAGATATAGCAACGATTGTCGCTAGCAAATTTCACAGTAGGAAATTCGCACAGTCCCTAACGAAAACGCTAACAGTAGAACCTCTGTGACGTGGTATCATCTACTGAAAGACACCGCCCAACCGAAAAACCCGCTGAAATATAAACATATAAATACAAATAACATATAACATATAAACATGTAAACAGTGTGAAAAATGTGATAGACAGAAGGCTCAGTTAGAACATAAGGGCACAGTTCACAAACAAAACAGGCCACTTAACTTCTATATGTCCCAAACGTCAGCACGGTGCAGAACAGGATGTCGTCAGCATTCTGAGGATAATGATCCAACGTTGATTAACATCTGCTCCCATAGACAGCCATGACGAAGGAAATGAGCTTCTGACAGGAAACAGCTTCTGAACTTGACCTTCTGAATCTGCGATAGAATTCTACTACTGGAACAGTTGTTACGGCACTTGTCCTTCTTCTTAACAGATCAGGAAATCCATTCGCTCGGTACTTGTCCTTCTAGTTGTAGACAAACTTCAATACTGCCGAGCAGCGCCGGGTAGTTTCAAAATATCAACAACTGTCAGTAATGCCGCGTCTTTCAAAAAAAATTTCATCAAAGGTGATGAATAGAAACTGCAACGTTGTCTTGTAGTCTGCTGATGATGTCTGGGTTTGTTGACCCCCTTGAGAGTTGGTACCAGAATAAACCAACTTTTGGCCACCATGAATTGATAAGGGTGGATTTAGGATGACGTCAAATTACCACCCCTATCGACACCAGGTATTAAAGTGCAAGATGTGGGTGTCTTATCTGGTTTATAATGTTGCTGTGTATGTTGCAGTAGAGTAGTTCACAGGGTACAACACAGGCAACATGATGTGTAGAGTCATAGAAATGGTAACTTCGTTGTATAATTTTTACCATTTATTGCACGCCACAAAAACAGTCATGATATTTATGACATCAACATAGTTCAACGAGTTCAGCATTCAAATCATATTAGCCGATAGTCATCTAGGATTCAATACTCAATAGTTGTATTGTAAACAGATAGCTTCTGTATGTTCGATATCCTAAAGTTCTGGTTCGTGAAGCTGTATATATATATATATATATATAACTTCTGCAACAGTGTCAGCTGCAGCTCAACAATGTTCATAGACAATAATAAATATTCCCTTCCTGATGCTAGCAGATCAGATGTATACAATAAGTCCGTTTACTGTCTGCACGTGAATAGCATACATGGATTACAGGTCAGCTCGACCTTTATAACCTTCCTAAGTCTAACCATCTGACTTGGACGTGATCTCTGATATAACGAATCCTGGAACACAGACAATAGTCTTGCTGGTCTAGAGCGACCCATATGTATATATATATATAACTAGTTCAGGTATAAAGATACCGGTGACTTAATCCTAGTCAAAGTACCTCTCCATTTTGAATCACACAGGCGAGCAAAAGGCGACAAAATGACGAACCTCTAGATGATAGCATAAAGTTCGATACAAGAGGAATTACCTTATTTCGGAAAATCAACCACGAACATATGCCTCCAGGCAGGCTTGAATAATACTGGGAAATAGTCTAGTTAGCTAACTAACTCACAAAGACAATGTATTTCCCTCAGAAAATCACAAGACGCAGGTTGCGTCTGCTCGCTACTCAGACCATTTCTTAACTGCCCCGAGCTGGGCGGAACCACAAACGAACTCTCCAAGTCGAGACATGCGCAGAACAACAATATCTGCGTCGCCGTTCACATTAGACGATTCTAAGAACATTCGAGATAAAAGTCTTACACAGTCACGCCTTTTATGGTCATGAACAGAAGCGTTAAGACAGGTTTTCAGACATCTACCATAGTTGACTGATACTACCAAATAAGGAGATATGGTCACGCTTCGTTCAAGAAATTATAGACCGAACGTGTCTCTATACAAGAGGAGGTAAACTCATAAAAAATAGCAGTATCAATATCTCGGGTTCTGTCCCTTTGACTGTAAAATATATATAATATACAACGAAAAATTTCAGTGCGTAACAACATTCTAAGTATAATGCTTACATTTTCAAAGCAGTGTAAATGTCCATATAAATATATTCACTTTAAAATTAATGTAAGTTTTCAAGCTTTAAACCAGTGTAAATGTCTATGTGAAAATATTCATTTTAAAGTTAATGGAAGATTCAAACTTTTTAATCAGTGTAAACATAAATGAAAACATATTCAATTTATATTGTGAACACTTGTCAATCAGTGGAGATGTATTTGTAAACAGACTCTATCTGTATTATTAACCTTTTCATTTAAATATAAAGTAAATATGAAAGCTATTCTATTTAAATGTAAAGAAAGTTTTATCCCGAGGGATTACATTTAATTCTCATCGAGGGTAAAGTCTGAGTTAATTGGGATGGTGGTATGGGAAGATAGGAACCCATAACTATGGGGTAGAAAACGCCATACTCAGAAAAGCGTTTCGTTCTATTCTTTTACAATAGTTATTGGTGGTACCAGCAGAAAGTACTATCTCTGGAACTAGAAGGGAATAGTGGCCTAAGCTTTAAGACGAAGGACCCACTTGGTAGACTCTCCTTGACATTTCTGGGAAACGAGCTACACCCGACAACCTTGACCAGAGACGAGCGTGAGCAGCGTGAAAAGAACCAACCCATAAGAAGCAGCAGAACCGTCATTGACAGCTAACTTCAAATATATGCTGCCACTTGAACTTCTTGTAACATCTCACAATCCATAACGACCGTGATGATAACTTTTGTTGATCCACAACTATTCAAATTATTTTCCAACTGTTAAAACTTAAGTGATTATTAAATTTTGTTATTTGTAATTATACCAATTTAACTTCGATTTAATCATTTTAAAGTTACTGCAGGTTTGTCTCAGTCAATTTACTACACACACTCTAAACAGAGCTATACTAGAATAATAGAATTCCACTGAGTAAATCAGGGGTGGGGGCTTGGCGAGCTTTAAATTAATAATTGCTTAAATCCTTCACAAATGTGTCGGCAGAATTACAAAGTTAACATACTCAGCCAAAGCAGTATTGTTCTCGCTTTTTTTGAATATCATGAGAAGACTCCCTTTGTAATATAAGTGTCATCCCCATTCTATCTACATCTCTGCCAAGATTAATCTTGTGCGAAGGTAGATACCTTTGAAGCCCATATTAGATACTCTTGAGTTTTGGCCACTGTTGGACCACTACTGCTGTCACCGTGGGGTTTGCCCAAGCATTGTTTATGCTTCTGGCAAGGTTATATGAACGCTTAAAGTATGTCACCGTAGGGTTTGCCCAGGCATTATAAATACGTTGCCAAGGTTAGGTGAACGTTTAAAACAGTTCACGAGGAAGAAAATAGAGTGAGGATTAAAAAATAAGACGAGTGTTCAGTAACTCGGTTCGCGTTAATAAAGCGTGAGTATTTTTTCTAGTGAGTTGTAAGTCAAAGGCGCAACCAATGAGTTTATCGAAAAACAAGTTAGGACAGCGAATAGGCGGTACGGGTTGAATCGTACGAGAGAACAGTGACCTGAGGTCATTGGGGCAGTCCGGTTTGAGAAACTGAAGAGGCAAGTTGTGTTTTGCCGTGCTCTCAAGTTTTGATTCTGTGGGTATACAGAAGTTTTCTGAAGTCATATAGAAATAGCATAGGTTGTAGTAATATTCAGAAGATCAAATGATGCTGTGGTTAAGAATTAGCATAAGACTAGAGATATTCAGAGGACGTGCTAGTTCTAGACAGTAACAAGAGAAGATGAATAAGAAGTTTAGCATAAACAGTGTGAATAGATAGTGTATTTCGTGAGAAATTCTGTGTATTGACAGTAAGTATAATTTACATTTATTATGAACATGAACCACAGGTATTTATTAAAGTTATTGCAGAAGTCACAAGATGAGAAGCTATACAGGTGGATAACTTGGTTGATTAAGTAAATAAGCTGATGGTCAAGCTTGCTACGACTATAGAAGTATAAAGGAATAAAGACTTATTTCAACGAGGAGAGTCATAGTGTTCATGGTGGGCTCATGACAAATGAACTATTACTTGTCGTTAGCAATAATTACGACAAGTAAGGGACTTGTAAACATTACGACAAGTAAGGGACTTGTAAACATTACGACAAGTAAGGGACTTGTAAACATTACGACAAGTAAGGGACTTGTAAACATTACGACTATAAAATTGCTCATGTGCTTTTAAATGTAAGTATATATTTATATCTCTGCATATATATCTAAGGTTTGGCACCTGTATATGAATTATGTTAAGGTTACAGGTACAGTAATGGAGATAGACCTGACAAGATTAGTCAGAGGGAATAAAGTCATAATTATGTTGAGTTGGAGACACTGAGGAAAAAAACAAGGAAAATAGAAGAAATTAAGTATGCTCACCGTATCAGTATCAGAGGAAGATACGTCGAGATTGATAATAAAGAATGAAAGCACTAACACCTTAAATTGGAAGTGTTGATATGAGTTACTGAGGTGCTTAGACGAATCAGGGGAAAGTTTGAAGCACAGTAGAAATAAGCCAGTTAGATCTGATATGAATTGGTGGAAGAGGAGAATATGTATATACATGAGTCAGAAGTTGCGCCTAAGGCAATTATGATATAACTGTAAAGGAGTTCTTTGCTGAATACCTTGCCTTGTTGAGGGAATTAATCATGTGTAAATAAACAGTTTTGTTGGATACCACACAAGTTTGGCTCAATCTGTGAGAGTTGTTGTATGTGGGCTAAGTCCAGGTTAGAAACAAAATCCACTATACGAGATCAGTCACTATCAACAACAAAGAAGGAACAGAACGGGTCGAGGGTTGTAGAGAAGGACCATATCTCATCCAGGAATCATCATCTCTGGCGGTGATGGTCAGTACACCAGTTCCCCCATAAATAACTTGGAAGATAAATAAAAGAGATTTGTAACGTGATAGTAATATAGCTAGGCCTGCCATCTGCCACCTAGTGATTACACCAAAGTAAAACCAGCCCCTACCGCTGTGACACGTTACTAATTGATGCCGTAACCAGCCCTGTGACACTGCAAAGCAGGGGAGGCAATACCGTCACATGCGTGAGGGTTAAATTATCGACTGGTTGGAGAAATGCACTTTTTGTTTTATGTTTTTTATTGGGGTGGGCGAAGATGTTTATAAATTGTAGTTTTGAGATCCGCTTTCTCAGATTATAGTTTTGAGATCCGATTTCTCTATCAATGTTTAAAGAAATTATAACGCACGCTATTTTTCTATATTGTGAAACAAAATAAGTAACATGTAGATCAATTTATTATTATTATTTTTCTTTTTGCGCGACTGGAAACACATGTTGTTAAAAATATATTTCACAATAATAAGGTTTTATTTGACCGTTCGAATGTTCCTTTATTTCAGTTTACTTTTGTAAATGTTTGTGGCTCTGAAACATGGAGAAAAACAAAAATAACAACAAAGCTATAGATTTTCATATGTGGGTGCTTGCGCAGAATAGAAGAATTAAAATCGTGCAACAAGGTTACCAATGTGGAACTGATGAGAAGAACCAGACAATTGCCAAGGTAACAAGAGATGAGAAGAAGACGCTGGCTATGGATAGGACACACATTGAAGAAACCTGCTGATAGCATACTCAGGTAGTCCTTTGTCTAGAATCCTCAGTGTAGGAAAGGCAGAGGTAGACCCAAAAAAAAAAAAAACACACACATGCACACACACGCACGGAGAAGAAAACTGAAGGCAAAAATGCAAACGACAAGGAAGACACGTAAAGAACCTGAGCTGTTGGAACACGATAGAAGGAATTGGCATGTGCTTGTTAAAGGCCTATGTTCCTTGGGGAACTAAAGGGTACTGACTGATTGATTGTACACGTTTAAAAAAAACGTAAAATCATTTGCAATGAATATTTTACTTTTACTTCGAATTCATAGGGCCATCTCTGGTCTGGCCATACGTTCACAATTATTCTGAGTACGGATTCAAAGTGTGACTTTCAAGATGATATAACTAAACACATCAGCTCGGGAGTTACATAATTTATTGGATGTACCTCAGTCTAAATGACTAAACCAACTTGATAAACGATCAATTTCGGAAAGTTCCAGCTAGCAAAACGCAACTTTTGTCCACCAGTCGACGCACATAATACTAATAAACAAGGCTCTCGACAAACCCACCAACCAATAAGATCACCAGCTAAACTTAATAACCTAATGAACTACTCATTCATTCACCCATATCCATCTAAAATGCTAAGCAGACATTCGTCAACGATCAACTAAACAAAAAAAAAAGCTGTAGACAGATCTATTCCTGGCTTCCGGACCTAACCAATCAGGTAGCCGTTCGTGTAATGAAACAGCCAACAACAAATCAGGAAACAGACACATCTACTTACTGTTGACCACTCGAGGATATTTCAACTGAGAGAAGTTATTGTCACAGAAAAGACGATTTCCATAACTGACTTGCCGAATCTCGCGCCTTTCTGAGCCGATGATGCAGGTCCTAGAAAAAAAAAACGAATAGAAAAATAGTGTATAATAATGAGAAGGATAGTTTTGGTTTAAGAAGGAAAGAATGGGCAAAACCTACTACCTAAACATGTTTAAAATAGATCACCCTGGAAGACTAAAGATTGACTAATCAAATATGCATATTTTAATGTTGACTATAATGAGACAGCATCAGCTAGTCAGAGTGTTCAGAGTGGTTGTCCTTTCGCTGCAAAGTTATAGGGTTTTCGGGTTCGAAACTTAGTAGCGTCACACTCGCGTTTACCCAGCGGTATCTTTCTCTGCTCTTGAGTTAGGAAAGGCAAAGGCAGTGAGGAAGGAAATGGTCATTCTACCTCATAATTCTGGACCCGATATATTGAATTCTCTAAGATCACTCCCCTACGGTGGTATCAGCTATAGAACTACTCTTGACTTGAACAATGAGATAAGCTAGTTACTTGAACAATGAGATAAGCTAGTCATCCACTCTGGCTCTCAGGGATTTACCTGACTAACAACAGCCAATTTCATTAACGGGTATCATTTGTTTTAAGTTTTACGCATTTAGATTAGTTCTCGCTGCCTGTCCTCCACTGCATTCAGTTGTCAGTCCACGAAGAAGATCTCGTGGTCGGTTTTTGTTGTTGTTTAACTAGGGCTGCTGAGGTTCTCGCCTTTTTTTGCAGCCAGTACCAAGTTGAAGAATCCTTCATATTATTTACTCTGTAAATCTACGCTTTTCCTGTGGCTTTTCTACCATTCCGAAATGTGTTGAGTTGAAGTCATGACCTCCAATTTCTCCAGCTTGTGTTGCATTTAAAAGATCATCACATCTGGTCCCAATCTAGGAAGAAAAAGCCCGTGGCATACTGTGCACTTTCCGTTATCCAGGCGGGTTTTCTAAATATTCAGAGCTAAAGTACTGGGCTCTGGTTCTGGGCTCTCCCAAGGAATTATCACGTCCTACATACAGCCTCTTCTCAGGTCCCCCTGCCTATCATGGATCAACAGTGAGATTTTCCTGCATGCAGACAACGAGGTAAAAGCCACAGTTACGTCTAAAGTGACTCCCCAAGCTTAGTGTGCAATGCTAGGTTCTCAACATGTTTCACCACAGGGGAAATCCCTGGAAGTGTGTGGATGACTTCAAGAGTCAATGAGGGTGTAATTAACCTCACATAGGTTCACTTCCACGTTTGTTTATTGCAGCATTGAGCTTATCTGGTAGTCATATAAGGAGGACTTCAGACCTGCCTCTATGCATACCTCGTGGACGTAAATATAGATCATTTCTTGTCCTAGTAACCTATTTTCGTTTACGTTATCATTTATCTGTCTCACAGCAGTTCTTCTGTTCTTTTTTTTTTTTAAAGTAACGTAAACACGACTCGATCTCGTGCGGTTCCCGGGGGTTTCTTAAGAGACAAAGAAAGAAATAGGATTACATCTCCATCAGGCATGTCGTACAATGGGATTAATATAATGTTGTGTAAGCGGGTGCCATCGTCATCTTATAAAACAAAGTGCTAAAGAATGCACTTCTGCAAGAGCAAGTGATTGTTTGTTATAAGCTTCCTGCAAGGGGGTAAGCCACAATGGTAGCTCCATGCAAGGGGTCAGCTACAATGGTAGCTCCATGCAAAGGGTCAGCTACAATGGTGGCTTCATGCAAGGGGTCAGCTATAATGGTGGCTCCATGCAAGGGGTCAGCAATAATTGTGGCTCCATGCAAGGGGTCAGCTATGTGACAGCGCCATATTGTCATCGCCATTTTGTCTGTCGTTCTCTACCTTTTTACTACAACATAGCGATTTGGCAGCCATATTAGTGTTACTCAGTCAGGATCTAAAAATAGAGCATTAGTCATATCGCTTACGGATAGCAGCCAATCAGAGAAGAGAAGCGTCCAGGCTACCGCGTCAGTTTAAATTCTTTATCATTCTGATTGCCTGTCGCGGAGAGAGAACAAGCTATTGAGAAATACTGAAGTCTAGTTCAAGAACATGCCTAGGACTTGTGAGTAGATGTAATATTATTCTCCAACATTCTAAAGTCTTTATAATGTTAGAAAGGATATAGGATCGCCATCTTTGTGCCGTATTATTTTAAATAATTATATACTTAATTCAATGTCATTTATATTTCGCGTGCGGTTGGTTTCAGATCTAAATTTATTCAGACATGGCGTGGCTGGAGCAGATGGTCCATGTTCAGGAAATATAACACGTGACCGGTACTAGAACTGACATATTCGGTTATTATATTTGTGTAAATGAAATTAATGGTTAAGTATTTCCATATTGTTTGGGGTTAAGGAAACCTTCAATGATCTTATGTAAATCCCACACGTCGGTTTGAATAATATTTAATTGTGGCACGATTTAGATTGTTATATTTATTAACTACGGTGCTGATGCCGAAATAGTTTATTTTAGTGTGGTGAGTGCTGCAATTTATTAATATGTTACAGCTTACTAGAATAAAGTCCTGTGCTTCTTCAGTAATGTTAGACTGATAATGTGGTGTAAGTATTAGTAATATTAGATATAGCTAATTGGTGTTAGCTTTCTTAATTTCATAGTCCTTTATACAGTGTAAAATCTCTATTGGTTATTGATACTGCTTTAAATAGCTTTGCCAAGCCATTATTTCTATAATATTTAGTATTATAATGTAAGGTTACTATAGAATGTACAACCACACAGCTTAGCTGGGTTGTTAGCGTGGCTGTATGCTGTCCTCGCAAGATGGCAACCACGTGTTATAGGCCTAGTGATGTATTTAGTTCTAGTCATTAATATGCCTTGTAAATATGATACCCCTACTTTTGGTACGTGGAGCACATTTGAGACATCAACTTTCCTGTTTGCTCCTTGCGGAGCAGGGCGACACCAGTGCGGCTGAATCCAACAGAAGCCTGCACGAAACATTTATATGCTATGGCAGTGGTTTGTTTCTGTAACAATGTGTTATATATGATGAGTTCCCAATCTCATCAGTCGGCATATACGACATGCTTCAGAGTGCAGGGACGGATATTGAGATGGATCAGTTGCAAGGTTGTGGTTTATGCTCATTAATGAGAGTATTCGTTGTACGTATCGTTTAATATTATTTTATGCATATTTCATTATTATTTAGTTATTGTTATGTGTCGGGTAATTTATGAGAGCACGTGGGTCCCCTTGGGAACAAATTATGTCTCTTCTCGCTCCTTATGAAGCATATGGCCACCAGTGTGGCTGGCCTCCGCATGGAGACCGCACGAAGCATTCATATGCTCTTGCAGTAGTGGTTCCGGTAGCAATCTGTGTTACACGGGGAGATTACCAGCCTCATGCACAACTCCATACTATTCTGATTAGACGACATGCATGGGCTGAGTGTGTATGCATGATAATTGAAAATTCCAGGTAGCTTGGAAGAAGGACAGTTGACAGGTGAGAGCATGGTGTTTCTCATTATTTAACTATTATGATTTTAACAAGTCGGTGCGTTTTTGCGTTTCAGATTAGCAATTAAGCACTTGCTGGGTGTTTTGTTTGCTTTGTTTTATATGTTTAATGTTTGCTTTATGTGCTTGTTGCCACTGAATGGGTTGTATAAATAAATACAGCCCCTGCCTTAGAATCAAGAGTTTTATTGTTGTTCGGGTCGGTGCAAGTGTGCAAGAAAGGGATCACATATCACAACAGCATCATCATCATCTCGCCCACCCTATCACAGCTACAATGGTAGCTCCATGCAAAGGGCCAGCTACAATGGTGGCTCTATGCAAGGGGTCAGCTACAATGGTGGCTCTATGCAAGGGGCCAGCTGCAATGGTGGCTCTATGCAAGGGGTCAGCTACAATGGTATCTCCATGCAAAGGGCCAGCTGCAATGGTGGCTCTATGCAAGGGGTCAGCTACAATGGTCGCTCTATGCAAGGGGTCAGCTACAATGGTGGCTCTATGCAAGGGGTCAGCTACAATGGTGGCTCCATACAAGGGGTCAGCTACCATGGCTGCTCCATGCAAGGGGTCGGCTACAATGGTGGCTCCATGCAAGGGGTCAGCTACAATGGTGGCTCCATACAAGGGTCAGCTACCATGGTGGCTCCATGCAAGGGGTCAGCTACCATGGTGGCTCCATGCAAGGGGTCAGCTACCATGGTGACTCAATGCAAGGGGTCAGCTACCATGGTGGCTCCATGTTCCGAAAGGAGAGAAAAGGAACATGATGATGTTAAATCATAGCACGTGAAGAAAGTTTTACATTTGAAAAGTTAGTAAAAAGTGTGGCCGTTGATAGTATTAGAGGTTCGGACCACTGCCCTTTCAGTAGATAGTATGCTGTAAGTTAAATACGAAAACTTCCTTCTCTCAGACTGACTCTACATTTTCTCATACCCACTGTTGATCAATCGAATTCACCCGAAAAACAGCAGTGAAAATCTCAAACGTCGAACTTTATTAACATAAATTGATAATGGGTAAAAATGGTATGCCCAACCTTCCTCTTCAAGGTTGGCAGTCTTGTATAATAAAAAACTTCAGTTTCAAACAATCTCAGTATCAAATTTTCACATACATTGCTTTGTCTGCTTTACTACTGCTTGGTCCTGCTATCAAAATGTCACCTAATTCTTCAGGCGAAACCTCTTGTCTCTCTTCTGTACTGACTGTTTATTTTACGTATTTTCCATATATCTCTTGGTATATCTCACTGAGAGAAAACTGGCCTTACCGCCAGGGCTGTCACTTTGCCAAGACTACTTCTATTTTTCTTCTTTGCTCTGACCTTGTGTGCTGAGCTATACATGCTAGTAATAGATCAAAATGTTCAACATACCTGGTTTTGTTTCTTTACCGAAATACACTTTTTCCTTTCACAACCATTTTGTCCTCAGAATAAATACTATCACCAAAAATACTGTCGTACACCAATTTATGATAAATAATGTACTGAGCGGTTTCTATCACTCTTTATCTCACAGCACATTCTTGCTGACCAACTACGCTAAGCGCGTTCGACATCACACTTTAACACTTGGGAGAAAAAACCCTTTCTCTACCTACGCCTAGCGCGTCTCAATCTTAATTGCCTAATCCCCGTTCTAACATTTCTTCGTTCCCCCTAAACTGTGTTCACACATCCCAATTTTCCAGTGCTTACTTCTTTTCCTCAACTCACTAAAACCTACAAGGGACTTAATTCTGCCTTATCTCCCTTTGATGATTTAACTGAACACCATACTCTCTTCTTTAAAAGCTTACTACAAAATCATACATGCTAATTTTCTCAACCATAATTGAGAACCTACCAAATCTGCTTAACCCAAATTCAACACTTTAATCTACCAACCGCAACATGCGGAGTTTCCTCCCTTTCCTCAACACATTCCTTCACTCATTTTATCTCCCTTCTACTAAGACAAATAGTCTATATCCAAATCCATTCATATTTCCTAAACCATTTTTCTACACTCTTTTACTTTATTAAAACCAAACCACCGTTCACAAAAGAGAAAAATGGAAGAAAAGATAGAGGCGATGAGAAAAACAAATCAGGTTCATAAAAAGAATTATAAATGAGAGAAAGTTAATAACGTAACATTAACCAAGATATACATAACGGATACGTCAATGAGCATAGCAGAATTGGCGTGAGACATATAAAAAAGTGTAATTAACAGAAATAAATAAAAGTAAATGGTGTAAGAAGAATAAAGAAAAGGTACAGAATAAGAAGAATAAAAAAGATTAGGAGGATGAGAGAAATGAGAAAGCAAGGAGAGAAATACCAAAGAAAGAAAATGAGAGGAAAGAAAATAATAAGAAATGTGATAGGGTGGGCAAGATGATGATGATGATGTTGTGATATTTGATCACTCTCTTTTCACACTCGACCCGATTCAACAATAAAACTCTGATTCTTGAGACAGGGGCTGTATTTATTTTTACAACCCATTCAGTGACTAAGAGCCCACTGAAGCAAACATTAAACAAATAAACCAACAAACCAAACAAACAAACACCCAGCTAGTGCTCAGTTGCTAATCCTGAAACGCAAACAAAGCACGGGCTAGTTAAAATCATAGTTAAATAACGATACTCTCCCCTGCCAAACAGTCCTTCCACGCCACTTGACACCCTCAACTATCACACACGCACACACTCATGCGTGTCGTCCAATGCGACTAGTAAGGTGTTGTGCATGAGGCTGGCAATCTCACCGTGTAACATCGGTTGCTACCGAAGCCACTACTGCAAGAGCATCTGAATGCTTCATGCAGAGGCAAACCACACTGGTGGCCCCATGCTCCCTCAGGAGCGGAGAAGAGAAATATATATCTCCAAGTGAGCCCACGTGCTCTCACAAACCATTCCACACATAACCATAATTAAATAATAATAACATGGACATAAAATAATATTCAACTATATGTACAACAAATACTCTCAATAATGAGAATAAACCACCACCTCGCAACTGATCCATCTCAATATTCGTTCTGCACTCTGAAGCATGTCGTATGTGACGACTGGTGCGCCTGGCAACAAGCGTGTCGTATATGACCACTGATGAGACAGGGAATCTCATCACATGAAAGACATCGTTACCGAAACAACCACTGCAATAGCATAAAAATGCTTCTTGTCGGCTTGTGATGGACACCAGCTGCATTGGTGTTTCCATGCTCCACAAGGAGCAAACAGAGAAACACCTGACTCAACGTGCCTTACGCACCAAGGAGTGCCTCGCGCTCTCCAGAAATCTAAATACATATTCTCACCTCACTCAAAGTAACCCACTAAAGATATACAGTAGAATAATCAATAATCGTGAAATACCACTAAATTACTGTCGCATCAAAGAATAAAATATAATTATTTTTAACTTTAACAAAACGAACTAAATACATCACCTAAAAGAAATTTAGCACGACAACTCTCTCTTTCCTTTACTGGGGAAAATTATCTTAATCTGCCTCCACCCACGTGTCAATTCACACAATATAAAACTGGCGTCTTCTTTATACACACGCATGGTGACGCGCCGCCTTTCATGATCACGTGGCTGCCATCTTGATAACAGTCAATATCATCTAAATTACAGCAATAGATCGCTTCTCTGTCCAGTTCCATGTATGAAATATTCTCCTACTAAATTTGCCCGGTCTGATGACTGAAATAATCGCTCTTACACTCTCACATCTGTGATTTGGGCTTAGCGTGCCTAATAAAACCTATCCATACATTATTTTCACCCATCTATATTTCAAGACTAAATTATCAGGTCCCGGAAACACATCAGTCTATTTATTTCACTAAACATTAAAACAGCCACGCTCAATATAATTCTAAAGCTACAGGGAAATAATGGTAATTTCACTAGGAAATAAGCTAATCTGCTTTTAAATCAAACTCACGTGTCATGTCTCTGTTCTACCCACACAGCTCGCCTCGTACCTTCGTTTTCTCTTGTCTGGACTGATACTGGAAAAGGCCACTGCTGGCCATCGCATTCTTTATATAGGCAACAGGCTAATCACTCGACTTACTGCGCGGCGCGTAGTAATTGCGCCACGCAAATAACACTCGCCTTTATTGCTCTATTAGGCATGAAAACACAAATATGGCCCACAACTATCAATTATAACACACGACTATTACATATAACACAATTATAGTTTAGCTTTATTGTGACCTAAACTAATATATCTTCTATCACTTTTCACATCCCAGCGTGCTGCGCGCACATCGAAAATATATGGGCGATAAATATGCCCTGAACATGAAGGGGGAAGCTGGGGTGTCTTTACGGCCCCATCACAGAAAGATGGAACAAAGAAATAAAGAAAAATTTCAAATTTACGAATACTGAGAAAATCTGTGAAAGGAGTGACACAGGAACATAGCCGAAACATATTCGGTATATGAAAAGGAAGAAAATGACGTGAAAGAAAGATAGATAGAAAGAAAAATAGATAGATATATAGATAGATAGATAGATAGATAGATAGATAGATAGATAGATAGATAGATAGATATATAGATAGATAAATAGATAGATAGATAGATAGATAGATAGATAGATAGATAGATAGATAGATAGATAGATAGATAGATAGATAGATAGATAGATAGATAGATAGATAGATAGATAGATAGATAGATAGATAGATAGATAGATAGATAGATAGATAGTGAAATGAAAAGGAAACTCAATAACAGTACAAAGAAAGAGAAAAAGCTTAAAGGGCAGATGAAAGTAGTAAACGTGAAAAATATATTTAAAAAAATGCCTGGTTGCTCATACAAGAGTTGACTAGATTGTCCCATAGTTCCGCAACCGCACGATGTAATTATATGGGGCATGACAAGGGAAGCGGAAGAGACATGAGTGCAAAGCTTCCGTCTATTGTACTGCCTGTCAATCATTTACACACGGCACTATGCATGTCTCCAGTATCTAAGACAAATCTCGCAGTAAACTACTCGTCAACAATTCATACATGACAGATGCGATCTGCGCAGATATCTTTACGATATTTTATCTATCGATTTCAGATTCATATTGACTACAGTCTTTGGGGAATTTTTTTCAGAAAGCAGACAACAGCTGTCACCCGGTACACTAAAAAAAAAAAAAAATCCTAAGGGCATTAGGCACAACGAAGATTAGGAACAGAAAAATGCAAAAACAAAAGATGGGGCGACTGAATCGTCGGAGGAGCAGTTTAACGATCAAGCAATGTCATCAAGAGCAACCGATTGGCAGAGTGGTTAGAACACTGGCCTCTCCAGCAAAGATGCCGGATTTGAAACACGGTTACGCCACAGCCCGTCTAACTGTAAGTAACTACTTGCCCCTTCTCTTGAATTAGGGAAGGCAAAGAGAGCCAGGAAGGGAACTATTCATACAACCTCTGGAAGCTGAACCTAGTGTAGCGCAGTCTCTAACACTTCACTCCCCTACGGCAGTATGTACTATTGGACTACCTGTACCCTATAACACTACTAAGATGAGGGTGTACATGAGGGTGGCAACCTCATCATATTGTACAACAAATTGCCACAGAAACCACTGCTGCATGAGCAAGTGAATGTTTTGTTGGGGGCTTCCAGCAGAGTGGACCAGCTACACTGTTGACTCAGTGTTTTGTTAGGGGCTTCCTGCAGAGGGGACCAGCTGCACTGTTGACTCAAGTGTTTTGTTGGGGGCTTCCAGCAGAGTGGACCAGCTACACTGTTGACTCAAGTGTTTTGTTCGGGGCTTCCAGCAGACGGGACCAGCTACACTGTTGACTCAGTGTTTTGTTGGGGGCTTCCAGCAGACGGGACCAGCTACACTGTTGACTCAGTGTTTTGTTGGGGGCTTCCTGCAGAGGGGACCAGCTGCACTGTTGACTCAAGTGTTTTGTTGGGGGCTTCCAGCAGAGTGGACCAGCTACACTGTTGACTCAAGTGTTTTGTTGGGGGCTTCCAGCAGAGGGGACCAGCTGCACTGTTGACTCAAGTGTTTTGTTGGGGGCTTCCAGCAGAGTGGACCAGCTACACTGTTGACTCAGTGTTTTGTTGGGGGCTTCCAGCAGAGTGGACCAGCTGCACTGTTGACTCAAGTGTTTTGTTGGGGGCTTCCAGCAGAGGGGACCAACTGCACTGTTGACTCAAGTGTTTTGTTGGGGGCTTCCAGCAGAGTGGACCAGCTGCACTGTTGACTCAAGTGTTTTGTTGGGGGCTTCCAGCAGAGTGGACCAGCTACACTGTTGACTCAGTGTGTTGTAAGAAGCACATAGGAAAATAAATATGGGGAACTAAAAGCCAGAGATCCAGACCTCCAAGATGACCCCGAGTCTGCTGGGGGGACTCCATTAGACAATCTCTGATGGTCCGAGGACTAGCTGGAGCCAGGCGAGGAGAAAGACAGCCGTTAGGACAGTATGGCGCTATCTGGTAAACATCTACACCCCATGGTAGAAGATAAACGGCTAAGTAAGTACAAAGACAAATGATGTACGTTATAAAATATCTGACCAGAGCAGCTTCAGTATTTCTCACGATGCGCACCAATAGCAACAAAATATAAATAATTAAAAATAAAAAAATAAAAATAAATACAAAAATAATTTTCGAAGGTTGACTATTAGAAGAACGACTTTTAGTTTCTACATCTATCAGTTAAGAAGCGAGACTAAAAATAATTATAGAATATCAAAATATGACAATCATAAATGGTACTGAAGTCAGTTTAACACACATAATATATGAAGATAACAAGGTATGTTTCTGGATAAGCCGTCGTCAGCTTCTCATAAGCAGTAAATAGACGAGCATAAGTATGTAAAACAATGAAAAAAGACACTTGAGACATATGAAAACAAAGAATTAAAATAAAATATTCACAATAAACCCGTGGGGCAAGCAAGAAGATATGAAAACAAATAAAATAAGATAAAATAATTAAAGAAAGAAAAACAGAAAGCAAATCAACAAGAGAGATCTTAAATTAAACAGAAAAAAAATCAAGAGAAGCGTATTCACTAGTCACTGACGTAGCATCAATAATTTAAAGAAAATAAGAAGACTAATTTTAGGTTTCTCGGTTCCTAATTAAGACATTCAGTGAACAGGTGCTTGCTTCCCTGCATGAATAGCTACCTAACTTCCTTATTCCTTCTTTGCCTGTCTGTCTTCTGCCCGCCTGCTTGTTTGTACCTACCTACCTACATAAGTACCTACAACCAACCTACCTACCTAACTATCTATTTACCTACCTACTTACAACCATCCGACCTTCATACCTACCTACCTACTTAACTACCTATTTACCTACCGACTTACCTATTACTTACCTACCTACCTTTCTACCAACCTGTCTACCTACACATCTACTATCTTTCTACCTTCCTATAAATCAGCTAATTCATCTATCTATCTATCTATCTATCTATCTATCTATCTATCTATCTATCTATCTATCTATCTATCTATCTATCTATCTATCTATCTATCTATCTATCTATCTATCTATCTATCTATCTATCTATCTATCTATCTATCTATCTATCTATCTATCTATCTATGTCTGTCTGTCTGTCTGTCTGTCTGTCTGTCTGTCTGTCTGTCTATCTATCTATCTATCTATCTATCTATCTATCTATCTATCTATCTATCTTGGTCTAATAACAGCCGAGCTGAGCAGACGTATATGGATTGTGTCTCACATTTCGAATTTTAACACACGCTTTGGAAATGTTACTTCAAGGATTGTTATATTGGTGTGTTCCTTTTTAGATTGTGAATATTGTGAGCGTGACAAGGTGGTGCTTTAACATATAGTATTTGAAAAAAATGCCAGGAAATTATGAATTATTCATTTCTTTTCATTAACTACACATTCCTTCAACGATGACCACGTGACTCGGTACTGAAAAGGGTGGTCGGCCAGCGCGTATTCCTGGCACCCAAACTCACTCCAACAAATAGAGTTTCCAGCGTAACGATGTATTTCATTGGCGATTAAACCCAGGGGGCATGTAAACTCTTGGAGATCGGCGACGGCTCGCAGGTAATAAAACCCTCTAGGGATGGTCGACTGCGCTCGACCACCATAAAAAGTTACACTTTACAAAAGGACAAAGCGGTGCGTTTGACCCTTAAGAGTTGTAGCAAGTAGTCGGGTTTAACTTTCAAAGTATCAAATGAGAGCCAATGTGTTACAGTACTTTTCCACAACACCTTTCAATACGAGGCTTTCCGCACAGCGTGTACCAAACACTCCAAGACTGACCATGTCGAAACGAGATCGGATAAACACGGCGCATTCGTGGAAGATTTAATCACAACACCTCTTATCTCTATGCACCTCTACCATACCAAGAACAAAGTGATGACTCAGGAAACTGCTGCAGTTATTGAGTCATGGTTACAAACAGACTTTATCAGTTGGAATGAATCCGCGCAGAAGATAATTGCTAAAACAAATTTGAACTCAACAGTATGTTCACCCCAAATCGCAATTGATATCGTATCTTCAGCTGCCAACGTCTCACCTATTGACAACGAAATCCTCAGTATTAACTCTAGTCCAAACGTTCTCACAAATATATACACTTTGCCTTCCGCAGCATACGACTTTCCAGAGAGCGGCAAAGTAACAGATATTCCAATATATCAGCACATGCTGGCCATAGAATATCCCATGGGCCCTAAAGACTCGGCCACACAAACAGATGGAACTTCATCTCATGAAAACCACACAGAAGTTACTCACAGGATAAATACACCGTACTACCAGGAACTGGTGCTAAAAATGGAGGATACAATGCGAGCTCTAATTGCTGATCTGACGACTATTGTCCACAAATCGATGAGTACAGAAAACGAACTCCTCAAAAATGAAATACTTTCTTTGAGAGAAGATAATGCCAATGTGAAGCTCATCATTGAGTAACTACGAATCGATTCTATTTCTAAAACAACTCAGTCAGTGCATCATCTTATAGTGCCTGAAGCTTTTGGCGATTCTACCAAAGAACAAACATCAAATGAGCCCCACAAGCAACAACAATGTCAAACCAAACATGTTTCAGGTACACACGAAAATTATCCTATTAGTGTAAAAATAAGTAACAGGTTTTCAGCCCTTAACGAGAGTTCAGTACAAAGTGAGCAGCTGCCCAATTATGTACCGACGCCCCAACCACCCATTCAAATAACCCAGGCTCACCAGGACGATTCACACCAAGAGAACCAATGGCGACAAAAAAAATCAAAACGAAAGCAGAGTCAACATCCATGTAGTGAAGCAACACATATCATAATTGGCGACTCTCTCTTAAAAGGCATTTACAACGATCGGATGTCCACCACAAAAGAAGAATCCGTCTCAGTGCTTGCGATGCCTGGAGCTAGAACTGAAAGACTAATTGCTAAAATCAATAAGTTTGACATACACCATAACATTACAAGAACAACAATACATACAGGAATCAACGACATAATGAATGGACTCAGCGTAAGCCCCTCTGCTATTTCAAGACTGACCGCTACAATAAAGCAAAAATTTCCTAACACCTCAATTTATATGTCATCAATTATTCCGCCTTGCAATGGCTTCCAGCGTCACATAGCAGACATCAACAAGAAGACAATACAGAGCTACTGTCAACACAACAACATTCATTTTATCAACCACACTCCTTTCTTTACAAGCAGCTCAGGAGCACCAAAGAAACGCCTCTATACAGATCAAATACATACATACAAACTAGGAAACAGCATCCTAGCAAAAAAACATTAAATATCCGGAGCGTACGCAAAACGACAACCCAAAATACACAGAAAAAACCCCGTCTACCATGAGATCAGCCAATCACGATAATGCACAACATACTTTACCGGTCCCTCATGGAAGCGCACCTATTGGAAGTGGCTTACGTTACAACAACCATAATGCCACCAACAGCCAGGAAGCCGAATGTTATGATGTTATATTTCCTGCACTGCCCATAAGACAGTCCCTCACAAACAAATTACATGACAATTCTACGAGCAGTGTCACAAGATCCCAGACCCAGAAACCTCCTAGCAGTGTTGAAACGACGACAGACGAAATCTACAGTCATTCTTCCTCACGTAGCCAACATCATCGTCCTCAGTGGAATCCAGAACTTGGCTACCTGATGCAATTCAGCCCTGCGTCACTCAGCCAAGCACTAATGATGTATGTGCAACGTGGCCCCTACTAAAGACCAGACAGAGACTACACACATACTTTTTCACTGACTGAATCCCTGCGACCAAAACCGTCTCTCCCCTGTAATTTAGTTGATTACTGTTATGCCTAAACTAATAAGTACTTTCTTACTTTTTTGGAACACTCATATTGCTTTGGCTACAGGCCTTTAAAAGTTTTTGACTTGTTTGATTTTTGACTATTTTGTATTCGTACTTTCTCTGTCCTTTAATTACTTTGTTAGATTTTGAGTGTTGTGGTGTGAAACTGTGCGTGCCTGCTTTTGTGTGACTATTTTCATATAATCCTGACAGTTTCAGTCCACTGCAATCGTTAGTAGTGCCTATGCCAAGTTTTTCGTAAGTTAAGTACTAACATTTTTATTTTCACTTACCTGGTAAAGTTCATTAGTCTAAATAATTGTGATTTTCGTGTTTACACTGCTTTTGTTATTGATATTTTACCCCCCCCCCACACCCCCCCCCACCCCCGCCAAAATATAATGCATACAAATCAGACACAATGGCTAATTAAGGATGTTCTACGGCTGGGTCATCTAAACATTTACCATCTATTAGGCAAACTTCCTGAGCTTACACGAATTCTGAATCAAAATTTTCATGTTTTGGACTTTCGGAAAGTCGTTTGAATGACAACATATCAGATGATGATATTGCACTACGAGGCTTTAAAACTGTTCCACGAGACTCAAGTAGGAAGCTAGAAACAGGTATCTTCTTCTTCTTCCATCCTTAGCCATCAACCGGCAAAGCAGTATGTGGCCAGTACGCCTAGTGGCGTCTTAGGGCAACAACAAATTGATCAATCTATCGCTGTTTCCACCACGCCTGGTGGCGTCTTTGTGGAACAAAAACAGACCAAACAATCTATCATTGTTTCCGTAATCAGATTGGTTGGCAAGCAGGTGATCAGCCCACTGTGCGAAGTTTTTACGGGATGGGGTAAACAGCCCCATGCCCATACCCTCCTTAGTCGCTTTTTACGACATGCGTGGTAGGGTGCAGTGTTACTATTCTTTGCTCTCCTTTCGGGCCCCGGTAACACACGGGTGAGAAACAGGTATAGTGGTATATATTTCCACTTCTAATAGTTATCGCCGCAAAAGCAATTTACAGACAGCAGAGACCGAGAGCATTTGGTTAGAAATAAAAAAAAAAACACTGAGTCAGGGACAATTTCTAGTCGGGTATCTTTATAGAAATCCCAGTACAGGAACCATCTGGTATGAAGATTTCACCACTATGAAGGACAAAGTATTTACTACTGCCAAAGAAATTCTTCTTCTAGGTGACTTCAAAATGGACATGCACAACACAAGCCAAACGTGGGAAAACATCATACTATCTTACAACTTAAAACAAATAGTTGTGACGTATAACGGAACAAGAGCCTACAGTAATCCGACTGTCTTTTGTAATCTCGTAGCGTTCTATGATTTGCTAGCAAAACCATGCATTTTCTGCCTGTGTTTACTTACACAAGCGTACTTTTCTTTGAACATAAGCAAACGAAGTGTTTACAAACTTTCGTGACCTGCCCGTCATAATAGGTAGCGAATCAGGTTTTTTTTACCTCGTCTTCTCACGCGAAGCTTATCTGTCAATCATACGATACCTGACAGACCGCACGGGAAAAACATAGAATCTTTTGAAGTTCGTACTCAGGGGAAGTCAGAAACCACTGGGCTCTTTGATCTTCAGAAGCGGGCATTCGTACAGAAAAAACCCGTTACACGTAACAAGTCTTTTGTTGTTGGGCGAAAGCGCTCGACGGAAGACCAGCCGTAAATCCTTTATCTTGTAACTCTGTTTCTGATTCTTCGTTACACAAAGTAACGTGAAAAGTAACATCATCGATAGATCAGAGAAATATAATGATATATAAACTGTGTTTTCTTAAACCTGCTATCAGTTGCCACTCAGAATTTTTGGATAGCACGCAGTTCTAGAACCATTTTGCTAAATATGTTACTAGCAATTCGTGGGGATTTTTCATTCTGATTTCTGGTAATAGAAACTAGTGCTTACGTGTTTAAAAGTGTTAGCTTTTACCATTATAATTCGCTTAGATTTTCTAGCTGTTAATAACTAGGGAAATAAAATAACGCGTAGCTATTTCATACCAGATGTTCAGTTATAATGTTAATTTTCACCACACGCTTTCTCACACAAGAAGGGACGGTTTTAGCTGACTGGTTTATATGCTAGGCGCGACTGATAGTGACAGAAAAGAATTCACGTTTTATTTCATTGTGCGTATTTAGTATAAGTCCCTATATTTAATATCATACGACTAAACTATCAGACGCCGACCAAATTAATAGCTACTTAACGACCGGCGATAGTTTGTGATAATTAACATTGTACGCTGATCGTTAACCGCGAGCAGGGGGTGATGGGGGGGGGGGGGGGGGGGGTTGCATAACTCAATCCAACCTACACTCGCTAAGTGACGCGCGATAGGATAGGCTAAAGACATATGTGCTTTTTTAATTTAATCAGGACTGACGGAGTGGTTAAGAGATCGTCTTGTCCCCGTCTGTGTGCATACATGTAGCTATATAGAATAGTAGCATGTTTCCATAAATGTTCTTATATTCTTCGCAGACCTGATCACAAGAGCATCCAGCGGTCTTTTCTTTTGTTTGTTTTGGTCTGGGAAATTTTACTTTTAGTTACCTGTGCCTCAAATTGGTTTGAGCGGTACCGATCTTCATTGTAAGCGTACGCGCCAAAGATACATGAGAACGGTTCTGACACTAAAAGTAATTTAACTGGACTTACAAAACCCAGCAATATTGTTTCAATTTTATCACTGGAGTGTACAAAAGATAACATTTATTCCCGACTTCTGACAGTCGTATTCAAGCGAAGCATTCCTAAATTTACACTGTTTCAGAATCGGCACTCTAACATAGAGTCAGCAGATAGGATTATCATCATTTATCAATTATAACATTTTTTTAGCAACCAGATGTTTCCCAATACTGGTAGTATTTTTCTCTTTTAACTGTGAACCCCAAGAGCACTTCCTACATCAACTACTGGCGGTAACATTTTGTTCATCCAGGAAAAATCCACACCAGATTTGGCGTTCACCTCATTAGTCTTTATTTGTTAGAGGATGGACTGGGGCTAATTTGGGAAGTGAACCTGACTTTCTATATATATTCAGGAAAAATTGTAATTCCAAGGGATATGACTAAGAGTAGGTAAGAGTGATTGAGTGGCCACTGTATGAAAGAGAGAGTGAATTTTTTTCTTTGTTACAGGGAATTTACCAACATTTGGATTTGCTTAAACTTGTTTACTTTACTGGGTAGCATATAGTAGGGACTTGGTTACTTTACTGTCTACTCTGTAACATAGTGCTAACCTTCGACCTTTGGGTTATTAACTTTTTGGGTTCTTTTCTCCATAAGGGAAGGGCGCATTTATTCTGCTGTTTCATGTGTATGTAGATTTGATTTTTATTTGATCTTTCTTTAGATATTGATGTTGTCAAGTTTAATGATAATAAACAAAAAGAAACTTACCTTTGTGTGTTGGTCAGACCGATACCCAAGTAACCATAGTTTTTCACGTTTGTGTGTCTTGTTGTCACATAGCTGTGTGTGTATATATAGTTTAACTTATATTTATAAGTATGAGGAGGGCAAGGTTGTCTTGTACTAAATTATAGTCGTATAGATAGGCTGGAATAGAGAAACTTACTCATTCCAGAGACATATCTTTTCATTAAGCTATCACCATTGAAATCTATTTCTAACACCTTTCTCACGTACCTATCACCATCCACTCTACTCAGACAGGTGAAAAATAACTCACAACCTATCTGTACGACAATAGTCAACCAGCCTACCAGTGTATCAAAAACATAATCCCCAACAATTGACCACATCTACGTCACCTGTGCAGAAAACATTATAGAATGCTCTGTTCCTATTGTCGCAATGAGTGACCACTATCCAATATGTTGCACGTGGTCAAAGAATAAATATAAAGCTCCCAGAAATAAACATATAAGTATTAGGGCAAGGAAGAATATTCCAGTACCTCTGATTCATGCTATACAGAGCTTCTACAAGTCTTGCAGAAATTATGTGAGGACAGCAAACCATAAGTCAGAAGAGTTCAGGACCACCACTGGTGTAAGACAACGTGGTATCCTGTCACCTTATCTTTTCATACTCCTCATGGACGATGTTATCAAGGCATGTAAGGAGAGAACAAGAAAGTATTCAGTGGGATACTGGAAGATGAGACAGGTATGTATTTCAGAGCTGGCATTTGCTGATGATGTTGCCCTGATTGCTAAATCAGAGGCACATCTCCAATCCAACCTGCAAGTCTGGAAGGAAGAACTGGAGAAGAGAGGGATGGTCATTGGCAGCTCTAAAACAAAATCCATGGTGATATCACGAGAAGAAAAAGACATCAGATTAAGCTGGGAGAACAGGTCCTGGAGCAGGTCGACCACTTTAAATATCTCGGAGCTATTATAGACCGAAAGGGAGGCATCAAAGAAGAGTTGGCCACTCGAAAAGCAGCAGCTGGGAGACCTTTTCAGGCCATAAATCGAGGATTCCTCAGCAAGAGAGAGGTTGGTAAGAAAACGAAGATGGCTGTATACCGCTCCACCTATGTCCCAGTCTTAACATATGGATGCGAGTCATGGGCAATGACTACAACCCACAAAAGCCAGATCCAAACCTCAGATATGAGGTATCTGAGGAAGGTGGTTGAAGTAACAAGAAGAGACATGGTCCGCAACCAGACGATACGTCAAGGCCTAAAATCCCACCCCCTGCAGACCCAAGTAGAACAGTCCCAACTAAGATGGTTTGGCCATGTCTGCAGAATAGGAGAAGATCGGCTACCACGACAAGCATGGGAAACAAAGAGCCAGAGATCCAGACCCCAGGACAACCCAGAGTTCGCTGGAAAGACAACATTAGACAATCTTTGAAGGACCGAGGACTAGAATGGAACCAGGTCAGGAGGAAGACAGCCGATAGGATAGTCTGGCGCTCTCTCTTCCAAATCTCTCGACTAAGTAAGTAAGTAAGTATTAAATTCAGAAGTTTCAAAAATTTCAACCATGAACTATTTTTACATGATTTGCGAGCTGCACCTCTAGCCAGTGTTTACCAACTTTCTGATCTCGATGACGTCATTTCTCATTGAACACGTATCTTTCATTGTGTGTTTGATAACCACGCACCATCTAAAGAAGTTCGTGGGAAACGACAGATAAAATCTCATTGGATCACACCAGCAGTGCTAGAAGCCACGAGGCAACGAGATCGAGCTCACAAAAATAAAGATTTTAACACGTACAGCGCACAAAGAAACAAGGTGCAATATTTAATACGTAGAGAAAAGAAAACATACTTTAAAAACTTAGAGTTCAGAACAAAACAAACAGTAAAGATATGTGGAAAGCAATCAACACTTTAGTAAACAAACGACATTCGCCAGACTCGTTAACCCCCAATACCTCATTTACTTGTACAGACTTCGGCAATTACTTTCAGGCAGAAATAACGAGTCTTAAATCTACGATACCAGATTTCCCTTGTGACCTAGGCCAAATGTCAGCATTCTGTGAGAACAAATGCACCAACACAATCCCATCCGACATTCCGTTTATGACAATTAATGAAGTGTATAACTATCTTCTAGGCCTTAAAGAGAGTAACTCATCAGGACTTGGCGGAATCAGTAATCGAATACTGCGCTATGCTGCGCCAGTTATTAGCGATTCACTAACATACATATATAATCTATGTATCGCAAAAAGTTATTTTCCGTCGCACTTTAAAGTCGCTAAGGTATATCCTCTTTTCAAACCTGGTTCCTCCGATAATTGTAACTTTGGTAACTATGGCCAATCTCTCTACACTACCTAGTTAACAACGACTTGCTAATTGATAGTCAGTAGGAGTTTAGACCTAAACATTCATGTCACACTGCTCTAACAAAGATGATAGACAACTGGCACCTAAATATTAACAACGACAACATGTGTGGGGCAGTCTTTGTAGACTTTAAAAAGGCATTTGATATGATAGATCACAATATTTTAATTAGAAAACTAGAAACATCAAAAGTAAACTCTCAACTAGTGACAATAATTAAATCATTCCTGTCAGACAGAAAACATGTAGTTTCTTACAATAACTCCTATTCAAAGGAAGCAGTGATAAATACAGGCGTTCCTCTGGGTTCTATACTTGGTCCTCTACTTTTTGCCACATACATTAATGACCTTCCACTACACATCAAGCACTCATCATGTGACCTGTTTGCAGATGACTGTACTGTTTACACGAGTGATAAAAGTTGTAACACACTCGAACTATTGTTACAAAAAGATACAGATAATTATAATCTGATTAAGTGGAGCAACGGAAATCGCATGTTAATAAATATCATTAAAACAAAATGCATGTTAATATCAACTAGACAAAAATTACAAAATTCAGAGAAAACAACACTTCAGATCTACATTGGTACCTCACTAATTGAAAACGTTAATGCACGTAAAACTCTAGGTATAATCGTCGACCAGCATCTAAATTGGAACTAACATGTACATGCACTGACCAAGCAAACGGCACAGAAAGTTTACCAATTAGCTAAAATCAAACATTTCCTAGATGAAGAGGCACGAAAATTGTTCTATATATCTCACATACAAGCAAACCTTGACTATTGCTCCACAATTTGGGATGGTTGCTCAATGTCCAACACAAGGAGACTCCGGTCACTGCAAAAGCGTGCAGTGCGTCTAGTCTCTGATTAACTGCCTAACTCAGTGTGTAGATCTATATAAAAATCTTCAAATACTACCCTTAAGAAAGCGCCTTCTGTTTAACAAAGCTAAATTTGTTCACAAAATCCTGTCACATAATGCTCCAGCATATCTTTGGCCAATGTTCAAATACAACGAAAGACGCAGTGAACGCTTTAACAAATTGCAAGTGCCCAAGCCTAGGCTTGTCTTATTTAAGAAAAGCTTAGCGTGCTTTGCTGCTCATCTTTGGAATTGTCTTCCACATAACCTAAGAAACAACCTCAGTCCCTATTCATACAATCGTAGACTTTTCGAATACTTTATTAGTTCTGATTACTGTCACAGAGTGCTCGATGGTTTCGTCTAGATTATGTTAAAATTCCTTACTTTTCTATTCCTTCACATTTAGTCTGTTTTCTCTACGAAATATTTGCACCTGCGATCTGTTCTTTAGCTGTTTTTCAAGTCTTCACTAATAGTCCTGTCATACGATCCAAATTATATCTTCTTCTACAAAGGCACTTAAAGAAATTTCTTTAGGGATGTCTTATAAGATTTATTCGCTTGGTCGAAACCAGTGATTCCCAGAGCATTAAATTTCCGTGTTCAGTGAATCCTAGCCAGTTCCTGGATTTTGATTGCTGTAAATTGTTGCGAGTAAACCGCCTAGTTGCTCTATGCTACAGAGAGAACTAGTGCTTACGTCTCAAACCTAGCGGTGTTCACAAGTCAGCAACCCTGAACAGTCTACAGCATTAAAGCAGTCAACACCTCATCAGCACCTGAACATTAGAACGCAACTTCACAACCAGGTTAACAAAAAGCCTAGTTATCTCTTGGACTAGCCCACTGAATCACATTATCCAGTTGGTAACTCCTACCTACTGAGACGCCCAGGAGAAGTCCAAGCAGATAAGTCTACGTAAAACCCAGACCAAAGTCAGAATTCGTTTTTCCCACGAAATAGCCATAGGAATAAACTTTCGTCAGTGAGGAAAATATCCTCTTATTCTTATCTGAACCAAAGACACTGACAGTTCTAAATTTCCTAGTATTTCTTTTTTTCAAAGTACATGTCAACATTGATTTTTATTTTCCACTGTAATTAAAGTAATTATGTACATTCTGTAACTCACCATCATTCTGAGTTTGACTTAGTAGATTGTATGTTCTGTTCAGAAAAAAACATACTCAACCCTCTTTGTATTACCTGTTACTATTAGTTCATCTTCAAAAAGATTTGAGTAAGAAAGAGTTAGTCGTCGCCAGAAAAATACAAGAGTTGGTAGTCTAAAAGGTGAGAGAATCACTGACACCAACCTGCGCCCTTCTGTTAACTCTTTCCCTCAACACTAGCTCACATCTGTGAAAACTAGTGCCTAAAGATTTATGTGACTCCTTCCACATCATCCTCCCCATACTACTTCACCTTCTGTGAAATTCCTATGCGACAATTACATGCCCCCCTAATCAGATTATCTTTTCCTTTAATATCAACTGTAGGTTCTAATGACGATGTTTGTACCTTTCAACATATTTTATGTCATGCTTATAAGTAGTTAATGTTAATATGAGTGTGCTATTTTATTTTACATTACAACGTTAAATTCCTTGACATTGATATGTAAAATGCATATGGGAATAAATGAATTCAATACGAAAGGTGAGAGAAAGGAAGGGCAGAACGTCAGACGGGCCTGCGAGCCCAATTCTCAAATCTTTGAAAATAAAGTTCGTTCGTTCGTTCGTTCGTTCGTTTGTTCTATCTATCTATCTATCTATCTATCTATCTATCTATCTATCTATCTATCTATCTATCTATCTATCTATCTATCTATCTATCTATCTATCTATCTATCTATCTATCTATCTATCTATCTATCTATCTATCTATCTATCTATCTATCTATCTATCTATCTATCTATCTATCTATCTATCTATCTATCTATCTATCTATCTATCTATCTATCTATCTATCTATCTATCTATTACTGTATACAGATTTTCTTTGGTTTGTGTGAGTTTTCCCTTTTTCCTTACCAAAGCTTGTCCAGCCTGCTGCTTGCATGTAAATCTGTCTCTGACACAGTCCCGATATATCCATCTATTATTTACAAATCTACATATCTATACATCAGCCTATTGGTCGGTCCAACTAATTATTTGTCTGTTTACCTATCCATCATGCATGAAGGCATATCTGGAGTCATCTTTATATGACTACCAGCTATGCACAATACTACAATATTCATATGTGGAAGTGAACCTCTGTCTGTGAGGCTAATTACACCCTCATTGACTCTTGAAATCATCCACACACTTCCAGGGATTCCTCCTGTGGTGAAACTTGTTGAGATCCCAGCATTGCACATTAATCTTGGAGAAGTGACTTGATCCCTGTTACGATTGAAATCGACACATATATTGTGAGTCTTATATTGAGCTAGACAAGGCTTTATTTATTATATCTTCTACGGAATTACGCCGTAAAGGGATATGATATCATGCCGATACGGTACGATAAGCAGACGCCAGTTCTGTGCATAAATTATCTTCACGTCTGCTGGTGGTCTTCTACCATTGTGTTTTATGTGGTGCCGTAGGGTTTTCCCAGGCATTATAAATATATTTGTCAAGGTTGGGTGAACGTTGAAAACAGTTCACGGAAAAAAATAGGGTGACAAATAAATAAGACGAGTGTTCAGTATCAACTCGGCTCACGATTAATAGAACGTGCGTATTTCTTCGTGAGTTGTAAATCAGAGGCGCAACCAATGAGCGTACAGAAAAACAAGTGAGGACAGCGAATCAGGAGTACGGATTGAAGGGTACGAGAGAAGAATGACCAGAGGTCATTAGGGCAGAGCGGTTTGAGAAACTGAAGAGGCAAGATGTGTATTGCCAAGCTCTCAAGTTTTAATTCTGTGGGTGTACAGACGTTTTCCTCTGAAGTCATATAGATATAGCATGAGTTGTAGTAATATTCAGGAGATTAAATAACGCTGTGGTTAAGAAGTAGAAGTTAGTAGTAACAGTGATAGTAGGAAGTGTAATTTTGTGAGGATTCAGCATGTTGACAGTAAGTATGCTCTTCACTTATTATGTACATGAACAATAAGTATGAATCGAAATTGTTGAAGAAATCACAAGATGAGATTCTGTAGAGTGGATAACTCAGTTGACTAAGTAAGAGTAAAGAAAGAAGAAAACAGAGATGAATAGCAACCTGATAGCCAAACTGGGCTTTACTCTAGATGGGTAAACGACTAAGCAATCAGTATCAAGAGGAGAAACAAGTTCATTATTACGGTCTCAGAATAAATGAACTATAAGTTGTCGTCAGAGATAATTACGACTAGTAAGAGATTTGATAACTTGACATTTATGAAATTACTCATGTGCTCTCACATGTAAGTATATTTATTCTTCTGCAGATGTATTTAAGCATTGACTTCTGAGTATGAAGTACGTTCAGATTACAGGAATGGTAGTAGAGATGAACCTGACAGGATTAGTCAGAAGTTGTACTTGAGGCAATTATGAAATAACTGTAAAAGAGATATATGCTGTATGCCTCACCTTGTTGAAGGAAATAATTACATGTAAATAAACAAGTTTTGATGGATACCACACAAGTTGGGCTCAATCTGTGAGGGTTGTTGTATTATGCCAGGTCATTAGTCATTATGAAATCCACTATACGATTAGTCACTATATAACAACGGAGAAGGAAGAGAACGAGTCAAGGGTTGAAAAGAAGGACCATATCTCATCCAGGAATTGTCATCTCTGGCGGTGATGGCCAGTACACCAGTTAACTAGTAACCTACTTGGAAGATATAATTATAAAAGAGATTAGTATCTTGATGGTAATATAACTAGGCCTGCCACCTGCCACCTAGTTAATGATTGCTTGGTTGGCTAGATAATCACTACCACGGGCACAGTATATTGAATTTGGAGCTGCGTTTGAAGTCTTAATAAAGAATGTATACCATCCACTTCGTCCGTTATGGCTCAAATAATTATGATTGATGTTGGCTTGTTCGTTGTCTGATACGTCTACTACCCCTAGAAGTGAACTTGGCCACAGGAACCATCCAGTCACTACAAATGAACATTATCACATAGACAGACACGTAACAGCCACAGTCGTGATTGTTTGGCTTTGACCTGGTTGACTGCTTGCAGGAGGATCTTACTATGGATCCAGTGATAGGCAGGGGGAGCTGAGAAGTGGCACTATGCAGGACGTGACAATTCCTTGGGAGAGCCCAGAACCAGAGCACAATATTTTAGTTCTGCATAGTTGGAGAGCCCTCTTGGATAGCGGGGAATTCACACTATGCCACACGCTTCTTACCCGTAGCTTGGGACCAGATGTGACAATCCTTTAAATGCGAGCCAAGCTGAAGAGACTGGAGCTCATGACTTTAACTGAACACTTTTTGGAATGGTAGAAAAGCCATAGGAAATCCTAGATCTACAGTGTAGATAATACCAAGGAGTCTCTGACTGGGTATTGGCTGCAAAAGAGCGAGAAGCTCAGCAGCCCAACAACAACAACAAAACCTATCCAACAATCATTCAGGCCAAACTACCTGCAAGATATGCAGATAACAGAGAAGGGGGGGGGGGGGGCAGGAATGGAGACGAAGAGAGAAAAAGAACTTTAAAAAAAACACGAAGACAAAAACAAAGACAATAAAATCAGAGTTCATCCAAATAAAAGTCCCCACTAGACATACCTGGCTCCATCAAGCTGGGTCACATTGACATTGTTATCCATATCCATAGCCGCATGTTCTGAATGGATACCAAGCCCACTGAGCTGGATCTCTTGTCGAGTGGAGGCATCTGGTCGACCTGCAAGTGCGTGATCCTGAAGAAAAAAAAAATACAACGCTGCTATTATATCTACACGGGAAAAAAATGTTTGCAGGCATGCGACCACCAGGCATGCGATCACCAGGCATGCGACCACTAGGCATTCAAACACCATTGCAGAAGCCTTCGTCAAAGCGCTCCCTGCAGTAAGTGATTTTATAGCAACATAATTTCTTCAGAAGGTGACAGCAACTTCCTTATATTAGTCACTTCTTAAACATACCTGAGTGATTATATTGTGTATTCTTTTCCTCAGAGACATACAGGAACCTTCTTCTTCTTCAAATACCATGCCTTGTGGCGTATGAGATCATGTCTCTCCACAACTTCCTGTCTCCAGTACAATTATCAATTCTGCTGTTGACGTCTTTCCATACCACGATGTCACACAGTCCACCGGACAGATATATGAAATACTTACGATCCTGGAAAAAGTGTACGAAACTGTCAGAAACGCTCCTTGCATTAAAAAACAAACAAACAAAAAATTGAACATAACGCTCTGAATTAATTGTGTAACAATACACATTATACGGAACCGTGCAGAACTATCAAAAGTCGTTGTGTTACTTAGAAATTAATAAACAAACAAAGACAAACAAACAAACAACAAATAAATAAACGAACTCGTGGTCTCTAATGAAATAGTTTGAAACACTTTGAAACGCTGCTCAAATAAACTTATATATATAACTTTGAATTATAATTTATGATTAAATAAAAGGAATCCACAGTAATGCTGGAGACTCACTAATAATTATGTAGAATTCGCTAAAACGCTTCCACATGGCACTCATAAAATTCAAGGAAAATCAATGATTTAGTTGCGAACCAGTCAATATTATGTGGAATTATATGAGCAATATAGTATCGGTCGGATTACAGGGGCATGTGTGTCCATGAATCATTCGTGGCATTAAGAAAATTAGATGTTGTGAGGTATAGTACCCGTCCGTTGAGCATTATATGTAGTTTTTGTTCAGTACTCATAGTCTAATATAGCAATATAGAAACTCGCTGAAACGAAGGCTACTTAAAATTTACATATGGCATTGAACTCTGTGAACGAACGAACGAGCGAACGAACGAAATCTTTATTTCATCAGGGTAAAGAAATAGGCATAATTGCCTTTTTACGTTTCTGCCCTGCAATACAATTTTCAGCGATTTACAAATTAAAATTAAAATATTAACAGCTTCAGACAGGATTAATTAATATTATCATCACAATCAGAAACTGAGCATACACAAGTACATTTACTCATAGTCATTCACGCACATAGAGAGAGGGAGAGAGAGAGAGAGAGAGAGAGAGAGAGAGAGAGGTCAAGCAATAAAGCTACTTAATATAAAAAATTCAATTTAAAATTGAAAATATTACAATGACAGTTAAGTGCTCGTGGAAACGTTGAAATAACTGAAACAGAATTGTCGTTAAATGTGTGTACGAAGATTTCATGACATGTGAATGCAGATGTCTTTTGAATGAGATGTAATTATCAGTTTTGACAGACTTGGGTAGGGAATTCCATGCTAAAGCACCTGCATAACTAAAACAACTTCGGAAGAGGTCAGTTCGAGGTTTTGCAAGGTCCAAAAGTAGGTCGCCACGTATAAAATGTGAGCAGTATTTATAGCGAAAGTATGAAGGCGTTCTGCCGTGTAAAATGTGATGCACAAACAGGAGATCTTGGAAGAAGAAGAATGTTTTAAGAGGAAGAACATTCAGCTGTGAAGATAGTTGAGCACTGGGAATGTTATCATTCAGGCAAACAAGTAGTAGCGCCCTTTTATGTAGGGATTCTATGCGTTTCAAAAACGACAAGCCACAGCGACTCCAGATATTTGAGCAATAAGAAAGGTGACTTTGAATATGTGCATAATAGAATATTGAGCGTTGAACCAATTGATCTTGTTTGCGATGAAATAGACATGTGACTTCCAGCTTAGAGACTGGTCGATGACCACACCTAAAGGCTGTGGTACGTAACTTGCTTAATACGAGTACGTTCTCCGTCTTGAGATAAAGATAACGTATTTGGCTGACAGTGCAGAATCTTTTGGCGGGTTGAGATAATCAAAGATTGAGTTTTGTTTTTATTAATGGACATACTATTAATAGTGCACCAAGCTTGTACAATGTCCAGGTGATGCTGTAAAAGAGACTGAACAGTGTTAATGTCTGTGCCAGCTACTGTTACTGTGGTATCATCAGCAAACATAAGACAATCGTCATGTGGCAATGACAAGGGCAGGTCATTGATAAAGATGCTGAAGAGTAAGGGTCCTAGTATCGAGCCCTGCGGGACACCCATTGTAGTGGTGTATGATTTAGAAAGCACATTATTGTATAAGACTCGCTGTGTTCTGTTTTCAAGGAAGGATTTTATTAATGTGATCACTTTTGGAAGAAATTTGTACACCGCAAGCTTTTGTATCAGCAACGAGTGGTCAATTGTGTCAAATGCTTTGTAAAGGTCGATTAATAATACTCCATTTATTTTTTCGCAGTTGATATTAGAATGCCAGATTTCGGTAATCTTAGTCAACAAGCATTGACAAGAGTGTTTGGGTGGAAATCCAGAATGGTTTTCATGTATAAGATTGTAGCTGTTCAGTGAAGAAAGAATTGAAAAGTTCCTAGTCCAATAAAAAACAGGTAATATGGAACTCATTGAAATGCACCAGACCCACAAAATAATTATAAATATAAAGAGTTGTCTTATCCATCCCTCACGTTTGTCCCATCTTTTCCCACCAAAGTTGCAATCTTTTTCATGGCGCGTTTCCGGCCTGGGAACTACCACACTCTGTATGTCAATAAATGCTAATAAAAACAAAACACAGACCCAGAAACAAACCAATATTTTATGCAATCCCTTTCTTCACAAAGTAATTAGTCTGTCCGTATGCGAGTCACATCCTACTAATTTGACTGGGCGGCTTTCCAGACTTTACCTTTCAACTCCAAAATTGATGGGTCCCTTAAGCAGCCTCTAAGACATTACTATTAGTTGGTACATACTTGTAGTTGGACCTAACTTCAGAAAAAAGGCTCTTCCGTTTCTGGCAGACGGTGGACGCAAGTTGCGTGACATTGTAAGCGGAATATTCATTCTCGTCTGTTAAAGTTTGTATGCCAGTTAGGATAGCAGGAAGCGAAGAATGTTAACGATAGCGTGAGAGACTAAGGATAATGAAGTAAGATGGCGGGGAATAATCGAAAGAAGCACTGGCGAAGATCGAGAGACCAAATCTAAAAAAAACATAAAAAAAACCTAGAATTATATCACACCGATCTGAATCTAATTCAACACATTAGTTTTGTTGTAGGAAACTGGAGAAGAAAAAAGACAAGAAATATTTCCCAGTTCTCCCTATTTCTCCCATGTACTCCTTCCTCTCATACTACGCCTAATCATTCAGTATTCACTAATTCATTTACTCATTAATTCATTCATTCATTTAACTCTCGTCTCACCAAGGAGCATAGACCTTCGACAAATGTGTGTCAGGTCCTTCTGTTCTGTGCCAGCTGTTCAGATCTTTTCCATAACTTCTTTATACCTTTCATTTCTGTCCCTAGTTCTTTTCTCCAAGTGTTTTGGGTTTCCTTCTATCTTTCTTACCATGAGGACTCCAGAACAAGGACTACCTTGTAATTACATGAATATGTTTTGTCAATGTGTGTGGGGGCCTTGTCTATTTTACAGACAGGGGGTACGATGTGTTGGTGTTGTAGGTAAAAGATTCTCCCCCTTGCTTTACTCCTAGGCCTAGTGAATTCATCTTTCGTGAAAGGAGTGACCATTGTGTTGTCAGTCTCTTGGCTTAGCAAAACCTCTCATACCCTAAGATTGTTGTGCGTGTTGAAGAGCCACACCCTCCTCGAGATAGTCTTTGTAACTGAGGGTGCGAACCCCCAGGCTAAACACAACGGATCTAGAGGAGCAAACCTCTATAATAAAACCGGTGCACTACACCGTACACACCGTAATTTGGTGGCGAGGAATGAGCACTGTGAGCCCTACCATGGCTACGTATCTCATGGGGACGCAGAAATACCTCCTTTATCTCCTTAGAGCTGGCGCAGTACACTTCTGGCTTCTACCGGGGTGGGTAGGAAATCCACAGGCACCCCAGCATCACAATTCCACGATGATGAAAACGTCAAACTGGATCAATAACAACAACCTAGTTATTGTGTGTCTTCTCCATGTTATCCATGTTATCCATGTTATCCATGTTTCAGAGCCATACAGTAGAACTGACTTGACATTTGAGTTAAAAATTCTGACTTTTGTGTCGGACCTGATTTATTATGATCTCTATATATTTACCGATGCAGTGAAAACTCATTTAGACCTTTGTATTCTTATTTTGATATCATTGTTTGTTTCTCCAACTGTGAATATATATTGCTGCCACGGTATATGTATGATTCTGCATATCGTAGTGGTGTTTCTTCCACTACACTTGTTATCGTTTCTTGATTTTATTCTAATTATCTTTGTTTTCCCCCGGTGTATGTTCACACACTTGCTGTAATCTGTCATCAAGTATTTTCCTTTTGTCTTATATCTGGTTACATTGATGGCACATACGTCATATTAATCCTGCCTAAAGATACACCATTCTGATAAGTGTGATACTTTATAAACTTTAAGACCTGCCCTCATATAAATAGGTAGAAATGGGAAAGTTGATTAAGTGTGCAGTCGAATGTCAAGGGTTTTTTTTAAAAATAAAATAAAAAAAGTATATTATTTATTTATGTTTTATTTTTATTTATTTCACTGGCGTTCATCACTTGGAACTAGTCAGAAAAACAGCTTGAAGAATTATAGGTCTGCGTTAGTCTGTACTGCACCCTTTTCATGGTTTATTATGTTTCATATTTGTGTTTCTTGGCAACGTCTGCATTTCATTAGCTTTTGCTTTGATTATCTAACCATGTTTGGATTTCTCGTCGTAGCCGAAAAGTCACGAATTTAATTATGACGCTTCTCTGGTCTCAATAAAACAAAAAATTAATATCGCTGCCCGTCATCTTTATTGTTATAAGTAAGTGTCGCGTTGCTACACTGTCCTGAGTAATCTAATAACCAGTTAAAACGCCGCAAAATTGTCGCGTGATTTCATAACTTTGTATCCAATAATTCCAATTTCCGGTGAATGAAAGGATTTTTACAATAAGAGAATAACCTTATAGACAGTCTAATTGTTACTGTAATAGGTCCTATTTTTTCAACGGAAAAATATGAGATTATCCGTGAATGAAGTTAGGAAATTGACATTTTGCACTCCAAGAATAGATAGCAACAGTTTACGTCAACAACATTGTCGAACTGGAGAGTCTTTTGTGTCTGACTCGAACGGAGCAGTTGTTCTTCAGATATTAGTAGGGCTGTGTTGTTTCCTATTGTTGGCTGGAGATAGTACTTTGTGATTGATTAAAAGGCAACAGTTTATCTTATAATAGAGGTTTTAGTATGCTATGCTATTTCCTATCATTGCGAGAAGTGTCCACATTAACAATCATGGATATCTCATGAAACATTTGCACATTGTCAAACATGTACATATCATGAAACATTTGTCCACGGTTAAACATGTAAACATCATGAAACTTTTGTCCTTGGACAAACATGTACACACAGTCCAGCATGTACACATCGGAAAACGTTGCACATTCTCAAACAAATACACATGGTCCAGCATGTACATATTGGAAAACGTATACACATTGTCAAACATGTACACATGGTCCAGCATATACACATTATGAAACGTTTGCACATTGTCAAACATGTACACATGGTCCAGCATGTACATAACGGGAAACGTTTGCTCATGGTCAAACATGTACACATGGTCCAGCATGTGCACATCGGGAAACGTTTGCACATTGTAAAACATGTACACATGGTCCAGCATGTACACATCATGAAACGTTTGCACATTCTCAAGCATGTACACATGGTCCAGCATGTACACATCGGGAAACGTTTGCACATTGTCAAACATGTACATTTCATTTAACATTTGCACTTTATCAAAAATTTACACATTTGATACATCTGAACACTGTCAAACACGTCTGTTTCCAGCCGTCGTCTCCATGTGCCTCTTGGTCTACCTCTGTCTCTCTTGCCCTGGGGGTTCCAGAACAAGGACTGCCTTGTAATGCTATAAACAGGTTTCCTCAGTGTGTGTCCTATCCATCGCCATTGTCTTCTTCTCATCTCTTGTTCCACTGGCACTTGTCTGGCCCTTGTCATCAGTTCCACATGGGTAACCTTGTCATACCATTTTATTCCTTCTATTTTACGCAAGCACTCGTTTATGAAAGTCTGTAGCTTTTTGGTTTTTTTTTGGTTCGTCATGTTTCATAGCCATATAATAGTTTTGACATGACTTTTGAGTTAACGATTCTTATTTTTGTGTTGGATCAAATTTCTTTTGATCTCCATATATTTCCCAATGCAATGAAGGCTGTGTATTTTCAGACCCAATTGCTGTGACCTCTCATCGAGTGTTTTTATTTTGTCCTGCATCTGATTACGGTTATGGGACAGGAGAGCCAGGTCATCAGCACAATCTAGATCATCTAATTGTTTATAAAACTCACATATCTGAGATAAAATGTTTAAGAAAAGATGCCAAGGCCGAACAAGATCGTGAGCAGTGAAACAATTTAGTGCCCCCTGCCCAAATTATTTCAAAATAAAATCGAGCAACACTTAAATTAAATAAATAAAATCCTTCAAAATAAAACAAAACATATATCTATGCTTAAATGAAAATGGTTTCTTTCTAGATATACTTACTTACTTGGTCGTTCCCCTTCTACCGTGATGTGTAGAGGTTTGGAAGAGTGAGCGCCAGACTATACTATCGGCTGTCTTCCTCCTGGCCTAGTTCCATTCTAGTGCTCGGTCCTTCAAAGATTGTCTAATGTTATCCTCCCAGAAGACTCTGGGTCGTCCTGGGGGTCTGGATCCCTGGCTCTTTGTTTCCCATGCATGTCGTGGAGCCGATCTTCTCCCATTCTGCAGACATTGCCAAACCATCTTAGTTGGGACTGTCTTTCTAGATATTCTGATAGGAAAATTCCGGATAATACAGTCAAAGCTGGATCGAGAAAGCATTTTGGCTTTAGTGCAAGAAGAACATAAATCACGTCTTTTCTGACATATTTACTTTCTCAAGGTTTTAGAGCGCTAAGAATTGAAATATTGCAAACAGCTCTACGGAGCTCATCCTCCGTTCTATGTCACAAGAAACTCTTTAAAAACTGCCAGAGTGATAAAACAAAACCAATTTTCACATTTAAGACTTTCAGCAAAAATTGTTCGTCAAACTTTAAATGTGACCTAAATCAGATAAGAATTAAGGCAACCTTACATCTGTAATACAGCCTCAAATTCACGGCCGTAACCTTTAAGAGTTCATATACACGTCTCGGTAAAGTCTCGTTTTCCACGTTTTATATTGCAGTGTAAAACAAAAAGTTAAAGGTAGTCCCATAACAGATACTGCCGTAGGGGAGTGAAGTGTTAGAGACTTCACTATACTAGATCCAGCATCGAGAGGTGGGGTGACCAGTTCCCTTCCTCGCTGCCTTTTCCTTCCCTAACTCAAGAGCAAAGTCAGGTACCCATTTACAGCTGGGTAGACACCGTGAATCGAACCAGGCACCTATGCTGAGAGAAAGAGAGAGACCAGCGCTTTAACTACTCTGTCGATCGGACGTTCATATTCCAGTGTCTGCGAGCTATTTTAAAAGTTATATATATATATATACATACATACATACATAATACAAATATATAGTCTTGTTTTAATAATTGTCGCCTAAGAAAACAGTTCCATCGAACATTTCATTCATTCATTTATCATCTTTCAGCTTCCCCTGGAGCACAGGGCTTCAATACATCCACGACTAACCTTCCTGGTCCGTGCTATCAGTTTAAGGTCTTTGCCTAGTGTTCTTTATTCTCTATATGTCTATGTCTTATTTTTGTCTCTCTGTGAATGTGATTTTGCTCTCTCTCTCTTTCCCTCCCACCCTGTTTATTCCAGAACAAGGGCGGCCCTGTAATGCCATCAGTTTTTTTCTCAAAGTAAATCCTTTTCAAAGCTACCGCCCTCTTCTGCCAACTTGTTCGACGTGTATTTTTCTAGCTTGTTCCTTAAGTTCCACATAAGCGACCCCGTCGCACTACTCACATCCCTCTATTCTGCGCAAGCACCAAACCATGAAAGTGTAACCTACCGGTTGTTGTCCTCTACGCCCCACAGCCAAATATTAGAGAGCCTCGACACCCGACCAGAAGACTTCCATGTCTGTCATTCATGTATTTCAGCCTTCTCAACTTTTTTTTTATCCTAGAGGAACCCATGCATAAAAATTATTATATCTACAGCTCATGGTACCTTAGCATGATCTGTAAGTTGTAAATATAATAATCCAAAAAAATTGTCAGTGCTCTTTTGAGTAGAGAATGATATTTCTTTCAATGGATCTGCTTATATTGGTCAACTTATTAGCCTACTCTTTTTTGCGTGGTTCACCCTCCCAACAAAGAATATCAACTCTAATGCAAGTTAGTAGTGTATGTAGAAGTAACATACTTTTTTTCCTTTTTTAAAAATTTCATACTTGATTTTTTTAACCTTATCCAAGTAGACCTAAAAACCTTATCACACATTTCTACTCTACAAGATGCTAATGAAATATGGTATGTGCAAGAGTGAACAAGGTCCTATTACGCACTGCCATAAGGGGCTGCTCGGTCACTGCTCACGATTACGACTAATATAACCGACTAGATTGAACGGGACGTGCGTCGCCAAAACGAGGCAAAATTTGATTTACAAAAAAAGAGCGTTAACATCGCCCGGCGTGCAAAGTTAAAAAAAACACGACGTTTTATTTGTTGTTATCACTAACGACGTTTTATTTATTGTTATCACTATCTCTAGCGGAACCTTTATCTTTCTCTCGCGGAACCCCTAGTGTTTCGTGGAACCCCTGATTTATTCATTACCCTTTAGCTTCCCAAGAAGCACATACCTTCAACAAACGTAAATCAAGTCCTTATGTCACTTGCTTTCAGCTCAAGGTCTTTCAGAGTTTTGCTATTCATTTTCATTTCAGTTTCTAGTTTTCTTCTCTGTTTTTTCCCGGTCTATCTCTGTCTCTCTTAACTCTTTGACTCCGGAACAACGCGCAGGGCGTTGGACAGATTTGACACACATGCCAAAACAACTCTCTGAACGTTGTTTTTAGTCTACCATGAATTAAAATTACGGCACAGGGTGGAAAATAATTGCGGAGTCAAAGAGTTAACATTGCGGATTTCATAATAAGGGCTGCCCGGTAATGCTATCAACAAGTTTTCTCAATGTGTGTGCTGTCCATCTCCAGTGTCTTCTTCTCAGCTTTTGTCCTATTGGCACTTGTCTGGTTCTTGTCATCAGTTCCAAATTGGTGACCTTGTTGTACATATGACATAGATGTGGCTAAGTTTCTAACGTCGGGCAAGCGAGAATATATCTAGCAGAAAAACTGTGTGCACTTCGGGAAAAATTGGTTATGCTAAGATAAAACAACGCCCGTGCCTCCAGCTAAAATTCCTGGCACATATCTGAGAATATCGTCTGGTTTTGAAAACATGTGATGAATTCCTCATTTGTTAAATGATGAGACGCTTATGCTAAACGGGTTGTCGAATACGCTGGGCTGGGTCTTGTCTAATCTAAAAACTTTTTGGATCAGGGCTGTCACGGTAAATTCACAATAAATAATAATGTACGGCTGGGCAAGATCACATTTATTGAAAACCAGTGCTCACTTAGAATTAGGGAGCAGCGATTAAGCAATTAAGCACAGAAGTAAAAACACGTTATGTTAGATAATAATGGCCAGCAAAAATGTTGGACCTTTAAGGCGATCTTTGTCCTCTCAAGGCTGTGTGTGGTCCCGGTCGCCGGGTCCTCCCAGCGCAGTAGAGGCAGTGAGTGGGAACTGTGCCTGTGCCAGACTGCCCTTTTTCGAGGACCTTCGGTCCCGAATGGATTATGGCTGGACGGGCGTCTAGGAGGCATGGCGAAATGGTTTTATAGCGTCAGGAGTAGAGTACACATGAGGGCAAGTTCGGGGCACAGCGGATTGATCTACCGCTTGCTTGTCACATTGATCACAGAAACAACAATTAAAAGTCTGTTGTACCAATATACGCCTTTAGGTGTGACGGAACAACGGACGATTTCTTGTTGCCCTAATGACGCCGCAAGGTGTTATGGCCGAAGACTGCTTAGTCGGTCGGCGGTCAAAGGAATAATAATAATAATATAATAAAAATGTTGGAGCGGGAGAAGACCTGTTCATAACTATGCCAATTATTCTCGTGTGTGAGTGTATATATATATATATATCTCTTCTTCTTTGATCCTTAACCGCCAACCGTCAAAGCAGTCAGTGGCCATCACGCCTTGTGGCGTCTTGTAGGGCAACAACAAATTGATTCCACTTTGCTCGGTCGGCGGCCATCCTTCGTACAGTGCCACAACTCTGGTTCATTGTTTGCATCTCAGCTTTCACAGTCCTCCGCCAAGTTGTTTTTGGTCGGCCTCTCTTTCGTTTTCATTCAGGGGTCCATAGTATAGCTGTTCTTGTGATGGCATCGGGGTCTCTTCTGAGGACATGGCCAACCCAGCTCCAGCGTCTGCCAGCTATGATGGTGTGCATGTCCCCTTGCTTGCTTCGAGTAAGCAGATCTTGGTTGGTGATGGTATTCGGCCAAAAGATTCGGTGAATTTTTCTTAGAATATGTGTGTGTGTGATTACAAAGATATACAATATTATTATTGTGTATTGCACATACAGTTTTCACATGGAATTTTTTTTTTACGACTTGAACACTGTTATCTTTTTCCACGTGTGTAAATATACTCTGTCTATTAGTAACGACTCGTACTATTTGCACTCGTTGTACGATTCAGTGACTTTCTTTGGCTAATGGCTCCTTTAAAACTAAACTGTGACTGAATAGACTGTTTACATTCTCGCCCTTAGGTATGACTGTTGACGGCCTTTGTAGAATTTAACGAACAGAAACAACGGGGTAATGAGCAATTCTTATGTAATGACCGGATATTACAGACAACTTATTCATTTTACATGACAGACTTACAAAATATCCTTGTGACCTATCTGACAGGACTTTTCTTACCTAATGAGCCACAACTTTTTGGACATCCGCGGACAGGTCGACAGAACTCCTCTTAATCGTCCAATTCACTTTTGAAAGGTGTATAATTCATGTATTTTCTGTCTATACCGACAATCATCTAACACACCATCTCGCCACAGATGGCTCAATGTTCCATATGAAGTAAAAGAAGAAAATGATGAAGCTAATGATTGTGATGCTGATAATGATGAATGGCATACACACAAAAATTTGTGCCCATCAAAATTTGCAAACCTTACTAACCTTATATTCCATATGGAACGAAAAGAATTGAAGAAGCTAAAAAAAAAAAAAAATTAGGTCCTTAACATTACATGTACTTGTTCAAATTCTGTAATCCTAAAACGCCTTTTCAAATGTCCTTTTAAAGCAGGAATTTAATTTTTTCTTGCTTCTCTTCTTCACAAGTGAATTAAACTTTTTTTTTTTTTTTTTTTGGAAGCAAAAATGAGATTTTATCTGGCCAAAACATGATTAAAAATGGAATATCGACGTCTTTGATTCTCTAATGAAGCTTATGGAGCAAGAATAAAGAGGGGGATGTCATGGATGACACAGGCAAAGGCTACGATTGGTCATGTGACCAGGTTGAAAGTATATCCAAAGGGGAAGAGTGTAGTAAGTCAGGGGAGAGCTGGATAAACTACATCATTAGCCTTGGCAGAGAGTGCAGATCGGGGCAACGGAAAAGCTGAGCTGGAGATTAATCAGCTGATAAGTGATCATGCTGTGGATGATTACGACATTGTGTACACTGATGGGTCTGTAGTGCATGACGAGAAATCAGGATGAGGCTTCTCTGTGAGAATAAAGGGCAGGGTCGTCGCTGAATAGAGTGGTGCCTTCATGACAACAATATCCAGCATGAGAATGGAGGTAGAGGCAGTTACTGCAGAACTTAGGTGGGTGTCTGAAACTCCATCAACCAGGGCAGTTATATTGAAGCGATGCTTCAGAAAGTTCAGAACGGATGGCTGCGGCAGGAATGGAAAACATCAATAGAATCTTCAAGTCTTGGAGAACTGGTGTTCGATCTACTGTCCTGGTCATGCTGGCGTACGTGGTAACGAGAGAGCTGACAAACTGGCCTCGAGAGCACCCAAATTAGGGACACTGGACATGGATAAGGGAGAGATACTAAGTGCAATTAATGATCGCCTGCTAGACAATGACACTGCCATGGATGAATCAACAAGGGTGAGACTATTGGAGTTTGGCACCAAACGTGGGACTAGCAGAGATGGACGTGAGAGAGGATGCATCTGTCGTATGTACAACCAGCGTGCTATAGGTACAATTAGCATTCATACTCTTTGACATTTGCCGAGGGAGACTGAGCACCTATGGGTTTGCTCGGAGTGCAGTGAGGTCAATTCTGATTAACAATAACAATCAAGGTTATGGACCCCTTTGATTGTCCGATGAAGGACATGGACGCCTTTGGTTGTCCGATGAAGGATGTGGACACCTTTGATTGTCTAATGAAGGTTATGGACACCTTTGATTGTCTAATGAAATGTTATGGACATTTTTGATTAACAAATGCAGGATTTGGACTCCTTTGATTGTCCGATGAAAGATTTGGACACATTTGATAGTCTGATGAAGGATATTGACCCCTTTGATTGTCCGATGAAGGATATGGACCCCTTTGATTGTCCGATAAAGGATATGGACCCTTTTGATTGTTTAATGAAGGATATGAACCCCTTTGATTGCCCGATGAAGGATATGGACCCCTGTGATGAAGTCTGAATCATATCTCGGCCATCATTCAAAACATTACACCGTACATAAATTCCGAGAAGTCAAACAACCAATCAAAACAGTAGCTCGGTACATGCAATGCTAATATTTTGTAAGGCCTTTTAGCAGGAAGACGAGAAAGTGTAGATGTTGACAATTTTTCGAAAGGCAATGTGCAGATATGAACGGAATATATCAATGAGGAAGAACATAATTCGATAATAGGGATCATTAGCTATTGGCAGATATCTATTTTTTCACTGGAAGTGGTGTAGAACCGGAGAAAATGTATATTTAAGGCATCGAAGCATGAACTATGTTGTGCTTTGCCATGTTTAAGCTGCTCAAGTGAAAAGTCGGATTAATCTAGACATAAGAGAGATACTGCAATAGATAGAGCTTAGCCCTAAGAATAATATAAGCTTTAGATGAAGGAAATCTGTTCAGAGATAAAGAAACTAGAACGATTTCAGGTTTTTCATACTAGAGCAGATTTTCACTTTTTCTATTCTGCAAAATACTTTGGCCTCGATGCTTTCTCGTACGGGAAACTTTGACCTATAAAAGGCGGAAGGTACCACTAATAATACACTTGCCACACAATTCAAACTTCAGACATTAGCGAAAACTTCTACTACCAGACTCCATTGCCATCTGCAGGTTAACACAGTCTGTAGAGCCATTAAAAGCCGGTCTGCATGTATTTGAGGGTAAGAAAGAATCTAATTACATATGTATATATAATTATATTATTAATATGTGCCTTATAGAAGTGGATAAGTGTGTGTGAAATCACTGTTTAAGTCTTGGAGAAAATTCAAACATGTGTTAGCTCAATTTAATTGTGAAATGAAAGCAGATGGACGTTTAGATTGTGATGTTAGTTTTAGGAAAGTATTTTGAAGATGTTAAGCTTGCTGGAATGGACCACCTTAATGGAAAGAATGAAACAAATTATTTTACTGTACAAATTGAGTTATAACATAACTCTTTCCACAAGGCCATCTGATTGTAAAAGGTAAAGGTAAAGGATCCCGTTACACGCCCATTGGGGCATATTGGGAATATGGTGTTAGGCCCACATTTTCTTGATCATCGGCACACTAGGGGTGATGTGGTCAGCATCACGCCGGCCGCATTAACCTTCCCAGAGTTGCTCTGGTACCCATTTGGGGCTGGGTCGACCCAGGAGCCATTTGTGGCCTAAAAGAATCCCACCTCATCTGGGGATCGAACCATAGACCACTGCGCTAGGAAGCCAGTGAACTAACCACTATGCTACCGCGGTTCCTATCTGATTGTAAGGAAGCAAATTATGGACAAACTGTAACCAGGGAGTTACTGGAATAGTGTGCTATTAATTCAATGAATTATGTTATTTTTGATTTGCTATGATTCTCATGAGTAACCAGATCTTGTCTGATCTGTCTCATCTTACTGGATAGGAGGGAGTCTGTGAGCGATACTACGTAGGTTATATATATATTATATTTCAGGTTATATCCTGCCTTGAAGAGTTTACTAAATTCTACGTGCCTAAGTCAGCTGGAGGAAGCTCTTGTTGTTCTGAGCCCTTGTGAAATGTCAGAGGGTCTTCAACAGTGCCCCCTTTAAGATTAGAAGAACCGCAGTTGTAGGATTCTTTCCAGTTCCATTGCTGGGCCAGGCTTAGAAGAACTTTTCTAAGATAAGTAGCCTTGTTTGGGGCTACTTGACTTTACAAAAAACCGTACCACACCAAAGAAATTAAAAACTTAAGATGATAAGAATCTAAGAATATGGACCTTATAACCTACGAATTTATTCTCTACAAGTGTACACTGAAATGATGAAACACAAGGATGTGGTGTTAAAGAACATAGCAAATGCCAATATAACTTCGTGATATAATAATATTAACATTTGTTCAAGTTTAGCACAGAAGAAAGACAGTTTTCATCAAAGATCAAGAAAACAGATGAAGATGAACTTTATTTAACTGTAAATGTGATATAAATAATTGACAGTGAAACTATATATATATATTTATATATATGTATTTCTTTTAAGACCAGTCTCTTATCTGGCACTATCCTGGTATCATCTGATACATCTATTTGTCCAGGATATTATCATCTTCATTATATCTTTCCTCTCGCTACAACCCCTTTGATTGTTTAATGAATGATATGGACCCCTTTGATTGTCCGATGAAGGCTTTGGACCCCTTTGATTTCCCAATGAAGGATATGGATGTGGTGGGTTTAGATGTTATTGAGATAAATATTACTTGTCTACAGAGTGAGGTCAGCTATGCAAGTCCCTGAGTCTAATAGTTGATGATGCTTGTTCTCAGGGTATCCGACTGCTACCACCCTACGACCTCAATCTGCGATATATTTTGAGCCTACTTTTATGTAAAGGTGTCTGGTTGTTATCTGGCTAGATGTCTAGGGTAATGTGTTATATGATGTAGAGAGAATGACAACAACCACTAATGTAACTGTGGTGGATTTGATGTTATTAATTGTTGTAGGTATTATTATATTGGTATTAAATGAGATTAGCTATGAAGGTCCCTGAATATACCCAATAATATTGTGAACTTTTCAGGGTACCTTTCCACTACCACCTTTTTATCTCATTCAAAATGTATTTATATTAGTATGTTAATTGACTTCGTGTTGTGTCTAGGGTTATGGATGTAGAGTGTGATTGCACAATAATCAACAAACATACAAACAAACAGTTTATTATTCACAACAGCACACAGTACTACCATAATAACATACAAACGACACTCTAAAAGGCTATCTTATTTAAGACTGTGGTTGAATTTTGTGTAAATAAGATTTTTACAGTTTTATTATCCTGATTCAAATTTATTTGTAATCAGGACAGACAATTTAAAAGTGAAATCACAATAATCAATTACATCAGTCAAATAGCACAATAGATTTTCTGTCCATATGTATAAAATTATTAATCGAATATATTTATGTAGTGTTCTCCTACTTTAAGGTAATACTGGTGGTAATACTAGGTTTGTTGTTTTTAATCATGTCCTTCTGGAAATGTTTGTTTCTATTTTGTCACTTGTGGAACTATTAAATATTTGGCCCAGTTTTTTTCACTGTTATTAGATCGTTCTTTTAAAGTTCTGTAGTTGAGCTCTCATGTGCCGAACGAGAACTTATCTTGGCCGTAGAATATATGTTGAAACTTTCCTCTGCTCGCTTGACAATCTGTTCCCTGTTTGATAGGCAATGGCCACTAGCATGGGCTCTCCGTAAACAGGCAGAGTCTTGAATCCATCAATTTTCAAGCGTTTGGTACCACATTAACGTCAATACCCAGGACCTCACAATTTTCAATGAAATATACACAGAGACGATGACTGACACAATTTCGATCTGTTTTATTGCCCAGGCTGCTTATAACTTGTAGTTTAAAGCACAGCCTGCTCTCATCTATCACTGTTGAAAATTTTCTCAGAAAAGGCGTCCCCTTAACGCTTATTCTGACAATATCGATTCAGTTAGCCAATCACTTTTAATTTTACAAGGGTAAACAGTCTTTTCAAAAATATCATTCAAACTTATCCTACGTTACTTAGGCTATTTATGTTTATTCAAAGGTCAGCCAATAATATTTAGTCTCACTTCAAATGTCCCCCAATCAGATTCAATGTACTATGTTAGCCTATCTGTCACCTACTTTTTTCCCAAAAATATGCGATCCAATCTAAGCAGATATGACTTGACCTAACAGTATCTCTGATCTCTATGTATTGTTTTATCAATATTTGATTAGTTAAGGGACTATTTATATAACTAATAACACATTCTTGGTCAGCATGTCTTCAGGTACACGAATATACAATTTTTAAGGGGCTATGTGGGTTGGTTCAAAATTCTATCTTTTTTTCTATGTTGGTTGTTTATTTTTAAACTACCTCCTGTTCACTTCTGTTCTCATGTACTTACGAGATAATTACGAGAGCTTAGGTCATTCATAATAAGAGCTTAACATGTTTCCATGACGTAGTGTCCACAATTCTAACTTTTCTCATTGTATTTGGGGAAACCCCTAAGGCAAGGCTTGCCCCTGTGCTAGTGTTGGCTTTTAGTTTAAAATCAATGCGAAACGAATTAGCATTTCATCTATCCTTGCCCCTCCTCGTTCCACAATGCTTTTTAGGCAAATATATTCTTAGAACTAGAAAAAGTGGTTGTTTATGTCAAGGAAGAATTGGAAAAATTGGGTACCGTTTTGTTCGGCTATTCGTTAGCAAATAATAATCTGAAGGCGTAGGCGATACCAACCGTTCTAGCAGAAAATTCTTTTGTACTTTCTTATCTTTGCCTTTATGCCCTATATTGTTATATATTAATTTAGATATTGTATTTAGAAATTCACTACAGTAACTCAATGAAAATGATTAAACAAATCAATGGTTAAAGTTTGAGTAACAATTTTTTACAATTTTAATTTCCTGTACCTCAATTTCTTGGGTACAGGAATGTTTAAAACTCAAAATAGAATGGAAATGTATTTACAGTAATGTGAATTAAAAAAGACAACTTGTCTATTATATTATGAAAATGTCTATGACTTGAAATGTCCTGGTAAAGCACTAAATTTTATAAAGGGTCACTCTTATGAGGAACGATTATGTTCATCACCTCAAGAACGCTGTGTTGATTTAATACTGGAGAGATTATGTCAAGTAAAAAATCATGAACCCTAGATGGTGTGGTGGGTTTGATGTTAATACAGTTTGTTGTAAAGAAATCTTAGTGTACTGAATGAGGTGAATAGAAATTCACTACAGATGGTTTTTATCTTTGACTTCTGGAGCACTGTGGTCTTTCTTCCACAACGATAGTCTTCACGACTGCAACTTATAGACACTGCTACAGCACTCTTCAGAGCTTTGGGCAATCAGATACTTATTGCCTCGAACGTGCAGATTCAATAAGTCTGGCATGGCTCACTGAATGTTTCAACATGGAACCCTGAAAATAAGAGGATTAAGACCTCCTCAGTATTTCAAACATATCTCTCCTTCCCTAACCAACTAAGCATTATCAACAGTTTCAAGATCAGTTTCTATGGCTACATAAATGGCTATCGTTCCTATCTGATGGGGTGACAGCTTCATAATCAGGTAAATTTCAATCATCAGTTTGATACATTCCTTTCATAAGAAAATTATAGTTAATTTTATGAAGTCATGTGAAAACACTGTGACTTGCTGAAGACGGCCAGTGATTTTCTGGCCTTCCAATCATAATATTGTCCTATTTTATTTCCAACTATGTCTTTTCATTCTCTCCCAAAGTTTAAGTAAGCCTGCCTGGCTTTTCAAAGAAATGGTAATCTTCCCTAATAGCACTTGTGGCATAACACAAAGTGTTGAGTTTGGCGCCTTTCTGGTTTAGCCTCTACCCATCAATACTGCATACACATTCAATAATAGATACATCTCAATAATAATGTTTATATAAATGTTTGTCTTACCGCATCAATGAAATAAAGCACAATTTGTAGGTTAACCGGCGATCAATGGTCACACTCAGATCGCCCCTGGTGCAGAACAGCGAAGGCAATGGTCATGAATGCCTTGCGTCTGATGATAACACTACTTTTCAAATATTTATCTTCAAGTGGCAACTAACGCTGGCTTCAAATCGTTTTTATTCCTACCCTTAGTCTATTCTACCACAGCCAATCAAATTATGTTATGCCCACTTGCCTCTTTTTCAAAATAAATTACACTTTCAAAAATGTAACGTCCCCCCTCTCCCAAGACTGGCAAAGTTGAGTGAGGACATCAATGCGTCTGTCTCTCTGTCTTTTCTTTACAATATTTCTGTTACTATCTAAGCGTTTTTAATGAGAAAAGGCAATTATTGATCAGACGACTGTTTGTCATATAGTCGTTATATTTTTATTTCTCTCTTTATCATAATTTTCATCTTTATATTTTTCCCTCTTCAGTTCTTCAAATAACATACTTTCTCTCTACGGTAGGATAATATATCATAATGTGGAATTTGATATTCTAATAAACAAGTATTATCATTTTATTGTCACTGTCCTTTCGTTTATTTTATTCTGCATCGATGTTCCTTGGGCCACCCGTTATCTATGCTTCTAAGTTTCACTTTTGCCATCTCCAGCCCTACACATTAGTTGGTATTTTCAAATTTCCAAGTAAGCCATAATTTTTTTTTAAAACCCACCACCGTTTTCCCTCCCTCTCTCGTTCTTTTTCAAAATGAAGCAACGCGTTTGAATTTCATCTGAAAATACAACTAGACAGGAAATGTGAGCTTGTCTGTGTGTTTTTACTATCGTCTCACGATCTAAGTGGTTATACATTCAAACTGCGCTACTAGTGAACGGGGTGGGCAGGTGGGTTGTAGTGGATTTGCACCGCTTTTCCAAAATCTGCTAGTAGCAAAGTCTCGAACTTGCGTTATAATAAGTGATGCCTAGAACCACGGTCGAATGTCGTTCTATTAATACTTCCTCTCTCTCTCTCCGTCACTCATCCGTTTTTTCTCTCACTCTTTCTTGGAACGAAACACGCCTTGGCTGCCAAAAAGTTATAGTTAATTTCAAGGACGGAGTATGAAAGCTTGTAATATTGAGAGAGGGTACCATTCACTTGGCGTTAAGGCTTCTCAAAATCTGCGCGACTGCGGGCGATGGCGAAGACGTTGAGCACAACTCCCTATTTTATCTCTATAGTATTTGGATTTATAATTGATAATATTTTATCTATTTGATCGGGGTATCAGGGATCTTACTACATATCTCCCCACTTAAGAACATGCCTTCTGATGCAAGTTTCTGATTCGTGATACACATAGATCAAATTAGCTCATTAGGCTTTTTGAATATCCTGATTTTCTTCGAAAGGGTGCCTACTCAAGAAATCTGCCCCCACATTTTGCAAACCAGGAATGTATTCAATAGTAAACGAATAAGGTTGGATGAGCAACGACCACCTCAATAAACGAGCATTTCCATGTTTGGCTTGTGCCAAAAATACTAACGGCTGGGGATCTGTTTGTACCACGAATGTTCTACCATAAACATAGGTCTGGAACTTCTTTATAGCCCAGACTAAAGCCAGACATTCTTTTTCACTTGTTGAATAGTTTTGTTCCGCTTTGTTTAATTTGCGGCTGGCATAAGCAACTGGGTTCAATTCCCAATCGGGTGAAGTGGACCTTTGTAAAAATGTGGCCCCTAATCCCACGTTACTTGCGTCCGTTCTTACCACATATTCCTGACTCAAATCAGGTAATTTCAATATAGGCTTGCTGGTGAGTTTTTCCTTTAACTCATTGTATGCTAATTCGCACTGTGCCGACCACTTAATTTTATCAGGTTGTCCCTTACGCGTTAAATCCGTCAGAGGAGCACATATAGAGTTAAAATTTTTAATGTACTTTTGGTAAAACCCACACAGTGACACAAAGGATCGCACATCCTTCTTAATCTGTGGTCTCGGTGCTCTCTGCAATTTCTCCAAGTTCTTGGGGTCAGGGGTCATGCTACCTTGATGTACCGTATGTCCCAAGAATTCCAACTCCTTGCATCCAATACAACATTTTGTTGGTCTAGCAGTCAAGTTTGCCTCTCTGAGTCTATCGAATAGCATATTCAAAGAGTTAACGTGTTCTTCAAATGTTTCAGTAGCGATGAGGATATCATCCATGAAGTTCGTAATGCATGGATTTTTCAGTGGATCCAACAAGTTTCGCATCATCCTAGAAAACACACTCGGGGCATTTTTCAACCCAAACGGCAACATGTTGAACTCATAATGATCTTCCGAGGTGCTAAAGGCTAGATAAGATCGAATCTCGGGCTTTACTGGAATCTGATAATAGCCTTTGCTAAGATCCACCTTAGAAAAATATTTTGCCTTGTTCAGCCTGGCAAACAGTTGGTTAGTATCAGATAATGGATCCACCTGACTTTCTGTGACAGCATTCAGTTTCCTGTAATCTATGCACAGTCTATGTTTCCCAGATGGTTTTCTCAACAAAACCACACTAGAGCTATGAGGAGATTCACTGTGAGAAATAATCCCTTCTTTTAACAGGTAATCTATCTCCTCTTTCAAAGCTTTTTCTTTTGCGAATGGGATAGTATAGGCTCTCATACAGATGGGTGTTGGGTCTAATAGTTTCATGTCATATTCCAACAAGTTGGTGTGCCCCGGTTTGTCCGTTAACACGTCCGTATGATTTTCCAGAACCTTTTGAATCCGCTCCCTCTGCCCTTTCGTCAAGTGTTTACTGACTTTTACCTGTGCAGGCGTTTCACATGGTTTCAAGGGGTATTCGTGAGAGGTGAGGGGTTCGTTTTTCATTTCAGTTGCGATGGCCAAGGTCATTAGATGTGTCCCTTCCTGGTTTTGTCTATCCAGATACTTCTTTAGGAGGTTCACATGATAGATTTTCTCTTTCCCTTTCTTATCTATCTTATAATTAGTTCTAGACACCTTTTCTAGAACCGTGTATGGACCTTGCCATCCGATTTGCAATTTGTTGCTGCTGCCGGGTAGTAGAAGAAGCACCTTCTCCCCCACAGCTAGCTCCCTATGCTTCGCTTTCTTATAGTATGCAGCATGTTTCTTCCTGGCTTGTCTTAGATTATCATTTGCAAGTTTCCAGCCAGTTTTCAGACGAGTGGTCAGCTCGTTCACATACTGATATGATGAGGTAACAGTCTCTTCTGCCTTCTCATCTGTCCACGTCCTCAATAAGGCTTCCAATGGACCTTTGATGGGACTGCTAATTTTGGTTGGCTATTTGGCAGACCAATTTTTCATGGCACCGATAATTATCATGTAACTGGAAGTATGGTGGTGGTGGCTTTGCTCTCGTTTGTTTGCCACCACACACGAATCGTCCAATCCCAATTCTCCGACTGGAGTTTCCCCGCAGTTTCAGTTTCGAATTTAGAGGGCTTCCCTCTCTTTTATTTTCATCCAGTTCCCGGAATTCCGACCAAGAGATTGTCGGGTGAGACTGGGTTGAGGTGACTTTTTGTATCCTACGCATAGTGGCCATTCTAGCTGATTTATTGGAAGATTGGGTGTGAAAAGGGGTTTTCCTATCCACGATGTCTACTTTACCATATTTATTTTTATTTTTATTTTCAGGCCTGTTTTCACCGTAGTGTTTTTGTAGGTCCTGATTATTTTCCCAACATGTGGGATTTCCCTTGTGACATTGGTCGCAGGCCTCCACAAATTCTGCAATGTCAGCAGCTACGCCTGGCCAATACAATTTTTGAGATACTTTTTGACAGGTAGTACCATTTTTCTCATGTTCACCGTCTGATCCCACATGTGATCTTTTTATCACTTTCTCCCTATATGAAGTGGGAAGTACCAGGTGTCCGTGACCAGTGGAAATAGTTCCAGCCTTCCTATAGATCAGTTTATTCTTCATATAGTAGTCTCCTTTGTTTGGAGGTGTATGGCATTTAGGCAATTTCTTGAAACACGGCTTGAGTCACCTATCCTCAGCCTGTGCCTTCCTCGTCTCCTCTGGATGAGTATTTATTGGATTTTCTTCCTCCTTCCTTGTCTGTGACCTGGTCTGTACTGTTGCCATGACCACTGGTCTTTTGGGATTTCCCAAGAAGACGTACCTACACCCCAATATCAGAGGGTAGATTGGTTCGTTATCACTGCTGCCCTAATCACTCCTTCCACATAGCGAGTTTTTACACTTATTCTGGCAATGGGAAGTGTCATGGTTGCTACGTCCTTGGTTGCCCCTTGGATCTTCACTGTTTCCGTGGTGTATTGATCTGGGTGCACCAGGTGAGAGCTCATGACTGAGTCAAAATCCAATCCTGTATCATAAAGGCACCTAATGGTGGCCCCGTTGCATACAACATCTTCACAAACTGGGGGTGATAAGGTTCCTGCTGTTTAGTAGGTTTGTCCTTTAATCCCTTGTTCCCCGTTTTCATTGCAGCGAAGTGAGGAGGTTTCTTTTTACAGTCTTTGGTGTCATGATTGTCCCTCTTACACCATTTCCTTTCTTGGTTAAAATGTTTTCTTTCATTGAATTGCGGGTTCCTATCTCGTTGGTCATACCTTGGCCTATCATAGTTGGGTTTACCTTTGTTGTACTTGTCCCTACTATCAAATTTATTTTGGTTTTGGGGGCCTTTATTATGTTCTAATTGCTTCTTCTTCATTCCTGCTATCTCAGACTTGGCTGCCTGATATCGTTCAGCCCCATTTAGGATCTCCCCCAGTCTCTCAGCACCCTGTTCCGTGAGAAATTTTCTCAAGTCTGGAGCCACGGACTCTCTTAACTGTTCCATCATAATCATTTCCTTTAAATCTTGGGTTTTCCCCAGAGCAGTCCATTTCTCCAAGTATGTGTCCAGGCGTGCAGAGAACTGGTGGTAAGTCTCCCCAGTAAGTAGTTTAGCATTTATAAATTTCTTTCGATAAAATTCACTATTCTTCTCGTACCTAACCAGGAGAGCCTGCTTTAGAATGCCATAGTCTTCCTGATCTTCCTTACTCAACTTTCAAAATACCTCAAACGAGGTTCCCCTAAGCCCCTGGGATATTTTCAGACTCCACCTTTCTTTTTCCAACCCATAAGTTGTAGCTAGTCTCTCAAATCGACATTAAAAGGACTCTATGTCATCCTCTTTTTCGACAAAAGGGTCTAAAAGAAAACCCATGGCTGAGTTGGAGGCCACCTGGCTTGCAGCAGAGTCGGAGGTGGATGGGCTGTTACCATTTTCTGGAGCATGGCCTTGCAACTCTAACTCCCTTAGTCGTAGCTCATGTTCCCGTTGTAATCTTTTGTCTTCTCTTTCAGCCTCTAATCTCTTTTCTTCTCTTTCAGCCTCTAATCTCTTTTCTTCTCTTTCAGTCTCTATCTGTAATCGTTTTTCCTCCTTTTCTGCCTCCAATCTCTTTTCTTCCCTTTCTGCCTCCAATCTCTTCTCCTCCAACTGCAACCTTTTTTATTTCAGCTTCCCTATTAGCTTCTAATTTCTTAGCTTCCCTAGCATCTTCTAATAGAATTCATTTTTCCTCTGCTAATCTTCTATCTTCTCGTTCAATAAATTTATCACACTCTGCTGTTACGTATGCAATCGGACTTTGCCCCTCCATTCCCATTTCCTTCGCAGACTGCACAGCAGCCGATCGGAATTTGGCCAAGTCCGCCATCCTATTACTAGTATTAAATATGATTAACTAATTAAAATAGCCAACAAATATTTCTAATTAATTAAATAATAATGGGCAATGATATTTCACTTAACTCTCCACACAGCTTAATATTACAAATTTTGAAATCCCGGAGCGAGCGTCCCAATGTATGTGGTGGGTTTAGATGTTATTGAGATAAATATTACTTGTCTACAGAGTGAGGTCAGCTATGCAAGTCCCTGAGTCTAATAGTTGATGATGCTTGTTCTCAGGGTACCTGACTGCTACCACCCTACGACCTCAATCTGCGATATATTTTGAGCCTACTTTTATGTAAAGGTGTCTGGTTGTTATCTGGCTAGATGTCTAGGGTAATGTGTTATATGATGTAGAGAGAATGACGACAACCACTAATGTAACTCAATGAAAATGATTAAACAAATCAATGGTTAAAGTTTGAGTAACAATGTTTTAAAATTTTAATTTCCTGTACCTCAATTTCTTGGGTACAGGAATGTTTAAAACTCAAAATAGAATGGAAATGTATTTACAGTAATGTGAATTAAAAAAAGACAACTTGTCTATTATATTATGAAAATGTCTATGACTTGAAATGTCCTGGTAAAGCACTAAATTTTATAAAGGGTCACTCTTATGAGGAACGATTGTGTTCATCACCTCAAGAACGCTGTGTTGATTTAATACTGGAGAGAGTATGTCAAGTGAAAAATCATGAACCCGTGAATGGTTCTTATCTTTGATTTCTGGAGCACGGTGGTCTTTCTTCCACAACGATAGTCTTCACGACTGCAACGTATAGACACTGCTACAGCACTCTTCAGAGCTTTGGGCAATCAGATACTTATTGCCTCGAACGTGCAGATTCAATAAGTCTGGTATGGCTCACTGAATGTTTCAACATGAAACCCTGAAAATAAGAGGATTAAGGCCTCCTCAGTATTTCAAACATATCTCTCCTTCCCTAACCAACTAAGCATTATCAACAGTTTCAAGATCAGTTTCTATGGCTACATAAATAGCTATCGTTCCTATCTGATGGGGGTGACAGCTTCATACTCAGGTAAATTTCAATCACCAGTTTGATACATTCCTTTCATAAGAAAATTATAGTTAATTTTATGAAGTCATTTGAAAACAATGTGACATGCTGAAGACGGCCAGTGATTTTCTGGCCTTCCAATCATAATAATGTCCTATTTTATTTCCAACTATGTCTTTTCATTCTCTCCCAAAGTTTAAGTAAGCCTGCCTGGCTTTTCAAAGAAATGGTAATCTTCCCTAATAGCACTTGTGGCATAACACAAAGTGTTGAGTTTGGCGCCTTTCTGGTTTAGCCTCTACCCATCAATACTGCATACACATTCAATAATACAGATACATCTCAATAATAATGTTTATATAAATGTTTGTCTTACCGCATCAATGAAATAATGCACAATTTGTAGGTTAACCGGCGATCAATGGTCACACTCAGATCGCCCCTGGTGCAGAACAGCGAAGGCAATGGTCATGAATGCCTTGCGTCTGATGATAACACTACTTTTCAAATATTTATCTTCAAGTGGCAACTAACGCTGGCTTCAAATCGTTTTTATTCCTACCCTTAGTCTATTCTACCACAGCCAATCAAATTATGTTATGCCCACTTGCCTCTTTTTCAAAATAGATTACACTTTCAAAAATTTAACGTCCCCCCTCTCCCAAGACTGGCAAAGTTGAGTGAGGACATCAATGCGTCTGTCTCTCTGTCTTTTCTTTACAATATTTCTATTACTATTTAAGCGTTTTTAATGAGAAAAGGCAATTATTGATCAGACGACTGTCTGTCATATAGTCGTTATATTTTTATTTCTCTCTTTATCATAATTTTCATCTTTATATTTTTCCCTCTTCAGTTCTTCAAATAACATACTTTCTCTCTACGGTAGGATAATATATCATAATGTGGAATTTGATATTCTAATAAACAAGTATTATCATTTTATTGTCACTGTCCTTTCGTTTATTTTATTCTGCATCGATGTTCCTTGGGCCACCCGTTATCTATCCTTCTAAGTTTCACTTTCGCCATCTCCAGCCCTACACATTAGTGGGTATTTTCAAATTTCCAAGTTAGCCGTAATTTTTTTTTAAAGTCCACCACCGTTTTCCCTCCCTCTCTCGTTCTTTTTCAAAATGAAGCAACGCGTTTGAATTTCATCAGAAAATACAACTAGACAGGAAATGTGAGCTTGTCTGTGTGTTTTTACTATCGTCTCACGATCTAAGTGGTTATACATTCAAACTGCGCTACTAGTGAACGGGGTGGGCAGGTGGGTTGTAGTGGATTTGCACCGCTTTTCCAAAATCTGCTAGTAGCAAAGTCTCGCACTTGCGTTATAATAAGTGATGCCTAGAACCACGGTCGAATGTCGTTCTTTAATACTTCCTCTCTCTCACTCCGTCGCTCATCCGTTTTTTTTCTCTCACTCTTTCTTGGAACGAAACACGCCTTGGCTGCCAAAATGTTATAGTTAATTTCAAGGACGGAGTATGAAAGCTTGTAATATTGAGAGAGGGTACCATTCACTTGGCGTTAAGGCTTCTCAAAACCTGCGCGACTGCGGGCGATGGCGAAGACGTTGAGCACAACTCCCTATTTTATCTCTATAGTATTTGGATTTATAATTGATAATATTTTATCTATTTGATCGGGGTGTCAGGGATCTTACTACAATGGACCGCTTTGATTGTCAGATGAAGGATATGGAACCCTTCTTAGAAATAAGGTACATAGAAGTATATTTTAAAACATGTACATTTTACATTTTAGGTTATATTTTTTAAAAAACTTTACATTTTAAATTTTAGGTTATTTACAGGGCCCCCCCCCCCCCCCCCCTACCCCTAGCATGCATTCATGGAACCCAAAGAGATCCGTGGAGTACAGGATAAGATACTCTGTCCTAAAACAAGCCCTTTTTTCAGACAGAAAGAACATATTGGAAAAATAAGTTACGGACCAGTTTGTTATGAAAGGGAAATTTACTAAAAAAACCAATAGTGCATTCATCGTTAGTGTTGAAGACATTACCATATGTAAAATATCATCACGCTTTGTGTTGCAACCAACAGATGAACCGATGCAAGCTTGGAGGTCGCTAGAAGCTCGTTTCAGAGATCGTATAGTTCTTGAACGAAACCGATTCAATGAATGATGGTTCGGGATGGCTTCGGTACATACCCCAGAACACCTCTTTACCACGTAGTCCGTATCTTCACTGGTGACCGATTACAAAAATAGAGACTTGGAATTCAACTCTCATACCAACTACCCAACTATGTGGACCTAGTGCAGTATTCTAAGATGATCGTTAGAGATAACATCCTTCAGGAGCAGTCAACGAATTCCTCAACAGGAAAGATAAAGTAGAATGATCACGCCAGCAAACAGTTCCGATCTAGTTCTTCTGCAAGTATCATATCAACTTTCGTGGGTGATCATGTATCTCCGCAATTCCTGTCCTCTGTATTAATTCTGTTGTTAACTTTTTTCCATGCCACCATGTCAAACTGTTCATCATCGTCTCCCTTTATCGTCTTCTATCAATTTTCTTTCAGTCTTTTCTGTCTTCACATTCTGCCTTCCTGTTCCAATTTTAACTGTATTGAACATCTATGAGACCAACGATCGATAAACGCCAAATCATTGAACTTCTGCGGGGCTTAGCTGCTTGTCTGTTACCAACAACAATGATGGTGCACTATCCCCAGGGCCTTTCACAAAAGCATCGAGAACACCAGTAGATACAATTGTCTTGAATGTACTGCGAACAGCAGTGGCCACAATCGCTCCTGTCACTGCTTTAGCGTTAGCACTTCTGTTAACTGGAAAATTAAGGGTTGTGGCGTGTGCCAAACTCTTGCTTGGTCATCAGCCACATTATTAACATGAAACTTTAAGTGAATAATCATGATTTCCCAAAACTGTGCTGCATAACTGAGTCGCAGGCTCATGTTTTGATGCAAATAAATGAATAATAAATTTAAAACTGCTACCAGATTTCATAAACTACCATTAACACCAACAACTGACCCTCAAGATACCTTACATTTTCTTCAATGCACAAACACCCAGAAGTTACAGGTTTTCACAAATGGGTGCTTGATAAGTATAGAACATCTAAAATTTCATGACAAGATCACCAGTATTCATTCATTCATTCATAACCCTTCGTTCCCCTAGGAGCATAGGCCCTCAACAAACATATGCCTATTCCTCCTATCACGTGCTATCATCTCAAGTTCCTTCCATGTTCTCCTCATAATTTTTCACCTCTGTTTCCAGCTCTCTTCTCCATGTGCTTCTTGGTCTACCTCTGCCTCTCTTGCCCTGATCACCAGTATGGAACAGACAAATGCCAGTGGAACAAGGTAAAAGAATGACGGCGAGTTGAATAGGGCACTAGTTCAGAAACCATCTTGGAATATTATAAAATAGTCTTTGTTAGGAAATTCCCAAGGTAAAAGAGACAGAGAAAGCTAAAAAACACGGATAACGGAATTGAAGGTAGACGTTAAACAGGAAGGAATAGACGTGGAAAGAATTTGACAGAATGGCACAGGATAGAAGTCAACCAATCACTACTCTTAACTCCCCATGGAGCATAGGCCTTCAACAAACACATGCCAAGTCCTCCGGTCACGTGCCATCAGCTCAATTTCTTTCCACGTTTTCCTCATCATTTTCACTTCTGTCTCCAGTTCTCTTCCCCGTGTGCTTCTTGGTCTACCTCTGCCTCTCTTGCCCTAGGGATTACAGAACAAGGACTGTCTAGTAATTCTGTCAACAGGTTTCCTCAATGTGTGTCCTATCCATCGCCAGCGACGTCTTCTCAACTCTTGTTCCACTGGCACTTGTCTGGTTCTGGTCATCAGTTCCACATTTGTGACTTTATTATACCATTTCAATCCTTCTATTCTATACAAGCACCCATTTATGAATGCCTGTAACTTTTTTATTGCTGTTTTTGTTGTTCTACGTGTTTCAGAGCCATGCAGTAGGACTGACGACATTTGAGTTGAGGATTCTTATTTTTGTGTTGGACTTGATTTTTCTTGATCTACAAGATAGGAATGATTGTTGTGAATTTGCTGAAGGCATGTGATCCAAATGAAGCTGAAGTATAATGATGAAAAAAAAAATACAGAGAAATAAATTAAGACTAAATGAGGAAAATATAAATTTATAACAATATAATAAGCATAGAAAACCATCTCCAAGTATATAAATACACCAAATCACAAACAAAGAGATTATAAACATTCTTTTGTCTACTGAAACAATCACTGAGAGCAGAAAACACATTGTAACCAAGTTTATGCCCCGTCTTACTGCACCGAACAACCTTCCCTCCCCGGGGGTCTAATCTTCACGGAAACTTCTGGAACCAGACGTGTTCACTTCCAATTATTGTTTGGTTTTGTAAAAAGCAGGATAACATAACCTTCAGGGGGCATAATCTAAAAGTACAAATTATTGGTAGGAATTATAAGTCTGTAATTGCCATAAAATTAGCGCGAAACGTTCAGGTTTGTCAAAAATTAATACGAGACTTTTCTCACGCAGCGTGGAGTCAATAGCCCCTTTTATGTACCCCAACTAAGGTATTAAATGTGGGCTGGCTTTTAAATGCGTATTTGCTGTCGCCTGTTTGCGGATTTGTGTGCATTTAAATTGCTTTAAGGAGCTTTATCGTGTTTTGCTCTTTCTCTATGGATTTGCCTCCCCTCTATGAAAAACTGGGTGAAAATAGTCAATAGCAGACTGCTGCAAAAGATAAAAGGTAAAACTACAAGTCGAATGACATATTTGCTCTTCCCGTATGAACAACTGAGCCGTAATAGATGTCAATTAGGTATTGCTGAGAAAGATAAAAGGTATAAGATAGAATAGAATGAGTCATTTGTTTACTGATATATTTGTAAACTACTGAGCGCCAGTGGGCATCAACTATATTTCCACAAAAGACGTAAGGTAAGAAATAAAGTTCAGTGATATGATATGTTTGTCAGTATTAGATATGCAATTGTACTCAACAATTTTGAAATTTTCAGTGACGTATTTACGGCTGAAAATAACAAGACAGTAACAAAATAGCGTGCAGACGCAAAAGAAAATAAATAAATAAAAAATGATTGAATAAAAAAATTAAAAAATCCATAACTAAAAACGATAGTAGTAAGAACAATTATTGATAATAATTTCCTTTTTCCACCTGTCGCGCCTTACTGTAGTTAACAACAGATGTTTCATAACATGATGTTTATGTAAAGCGCAAAGTTTGCTAGTTGAACACTTCCATAAACTGCATAGTATTTTATCCAACAAACTTTGGTCAATGGAAGTAATAAATATAGTTCTTCAATGTTATACGAGTATAAAGGGAATATCGACATATGGAAGCGAGTCATGGACAACTAGTACACAAGTATGAACATCCCTGGAGGCCCACTGGGATGTGGTTTTACAGGAAAAATGTTAAAAATACCATGGTCAGCTACAAGTAATGAAGATGTCCTGAAAAGCCAGTGTGCAAAAGAAACATATTATTCATATCAGAGGAAAGAAATTTACGTTCTTTGTACAATTTATGAAAACATAAAAGCTGGACACAAGACTGCAACAACCACAGTATCTGTCTACCACAACTTTAGAATATGGAAACTTAGAAATTTGAACTGTTATTGTTGTTCAGAATTGAGATAAGTGCACGCGGGTCAACCCGTAAGGGCTCTGTTTCCCTCAGTAAATGTCGAAAGACACTGGCAGCTAAGTACCCATTCAAAGCTGCCAAGTGAACTCTATATTTTCAAATAAGAAAGACCGTTTCAAATCAGACCATCGCTTATGAGAAAATTTTACAGACTATCTAAATTCACCCCACCCTTATTTATTTTATAATTGTTAACGATAATTGACTATTACATTTTTTTAAATCTGTAAATATACAAATTTTTAGTTGATTTAGTCATTTGAGTGAACTGCACCGGTACGTCTCAGTCATTTTAAGTACTTGTAACAGAGCTATTGAAGTAATATTTTACTGAGTTAAATCAGTTGGGGGCTCATCAGAACGAGCAAAATCCTAACTCACAGAAGGTCAGGAAAGATAAAAAGTTTACACGGCCTGGATCCTATCAGCCGTAGTACTTGATTTCTTTAAATTTATATGAGGGTCCCTAGAATTGAAGCACCATTCTTCAATTCACATCTCTGCCAAGAGTAATCTTGTGCTAAAGATAAACACTTTTGAAGACCCTTAGTAGAAACTGTGAATTTTGTCCACTGTTAGACCGTCACTGCAGAGCAAGGGAAGTAAATCCCGTGACAAAACCCCTGCAGTTTTAGATTTAATCAAGAATACACTAACGTATCTATAAAAACTTTAGAGTATGAAAACTCTAGAATACAATTGTTGCGTGATAAATTCTCGCAACATCGTTTTATTTCAATATCTGTTTTATAACGCAAGGGCAACAACTGCTTGGAATTTATAGTCACTTTTCTCGGTAAGCATTTGTCTTCTCGCGTTGGTATCGAATGCAGTTAAGTTTGAGCTGTGGTCGTTTTGCGCTGGACTGCGCATGACTTGTCTTGCTTCTTTGTCGATCGGTTTCCGCCCACCACTAGTGGGAGTGAGCGATTTGGAATGGCGAAAGAGATGCCTCGTTGAAGAGGGGATCTCCGCTATTTTTGTTCTGTCAGGGATGTGTAGTCCTCTTAATGGATATTTCGTTTATTCGAGATAATACCTCTAGTGTTTCCCACATGTCGGGAGGCGTGATATTTCTGTGTATTTCATGAAAGCAAGGTAAATTGACTCTTTCATTAACTCTATTGATTTTGGGTCGTGAGCGATTTCGATTCATAGCCTGTCTGCGAAAGTCGTCGTCACGAGATGTTTTTTCCCAGCTCACATGTCGCTGCATTGTACTGCATCGGTTGATGCAGGTACCAAGGACCATTACTTGCTACTTTGTTAAATGAACTAGGTTTGGAAAACCTTTATTATCTAGAGGATATTTTTGAGGACATTATTTATACTTCGGCAGACGTGTCTGTCTTGCTGAAGTCAAACTAAGGAGAGTGAACTGATCTCATACATCTGGTTATCTCCTGGCTGTTATAGAAAAGGATGGAGTTTTCCACCTGACTACATTTACAGCACTATGAAATATAACATGCATCTGACTCATCATTGTAATGCTGTCTACCGTTTATTGCTGTATTGAATGTTGCTGTGATAATGACTGTTTGATGTGCCTACACATTTGCGTAACCATTTTGTCACTGTGGCGTCCACAATAAATAATGAAGAAAAACGTCAACGGCTGTTTCAAGACTCATTGACTTTATACGTCGTGAGTTTACTGACGTCCTATGTGGATTGCCCTGTTATTGTTGCATGAACATTGTTTTGACTGAACACATCTACACACTACACAAAACCAGACATGCGGATGCCATCCATCATCATATGGCATCACGCATCATTTGGTGGCCATAAGCTGGTTTGATTCTGGTACTAGCAAACACGGGGTCCCTTACCCACTTCATTTTCAACAAGAATTCATCAGCATCCTTCAAGAAATTAACATTCTTCAATACAGTCAACATCTTCAAAATTTTCAAAGTACTCGGCGTTGCCCGGTAAAAGTCAAAATTTCAATTTTTTGACGGAAACAAGAATTTGACAGTACCGGCGTTGTTACATGTTGCCGGATAACTCGGACTGCTGTTATCTTTTACGCAAGTCAAGCAAGTTGCTGCTGTCAAGGTTCCAGTGCTGTCGTTTTTGAGAAGGTCAAGTGCCGGTTGAAACGGGTTGTTTTCTGAAGAAGGCCAAGTACCGATTTCCATCAACTTACTTTTGGATTAGAAGGTCAAGTGCCGAAACAACTCAACACACAGTATTTCAGAAGCTCTTGTACCATCGTGTTAGCAGTGGAAGCAGTTCAGATGTGCCATCATCGTTGGAGCTTCGCTCTTTAGGACGTTGATTGACATCCGTTTTTCTGCTGTTCTACGATTGGAAGCCTATAAGTTAAGTGGCCTGTTTGTATGTAAACTGTGCCCTTATACTTCTGCTGAGTCTTCTGTGTATCATCTCATTCTATATGTTTTATGTTTATATGTTATTTGTATATTTATATGTTTATATTTCAGCGGGTTCTCGGTTGGGTGGTGTCTCCGTTAGATTATGCCACGTCATAGAGGTCGTCTATTGTGAGCGTTTTCTGTAAGGTTTGCAAATTTCCAATACTGGAATTTGCTAAGCGACTTCTGTTGCTATTTATGTTAGCTGTGATGACATGTTTTAATATTGTTTTCGTTATTATTTCGCATTCTTTAGTTTTATTTTGATTTGTTTGTATTTGTTAGCCTACTCTTGTCTATAATTTAGTTTCATACAACATTTTTGTTTATACACTGTGGTGTCATGTATTTTGTTTAATTCTATCGCAGATATCGTCACATTTTTTGTGATATTTCATTAATTTCTGCTTTATTTTTAGTTGATTTCTGCGAAAGTTTTTGTATTGTTGCTGATCTTTGTTATTGTTTACATTGTTATTGTTTACATTGTTTGTATTGTTTACATTTTCAATGTTTACATTCTGCATGTGTTTACATAGTCATTGTTTACAGTTATAGTAATTAGTTAATGGGCTATGCTAATGCACTGTTACTACTATACTGATGATAAATGAATGATGAATAGTGTCGTGCACTATTGAATGAGAAGTGCACTTATGATCAAGAATTGAGTGCTGATATTTCATATACAAGTTCTTTGATTGGAGACTTGTTTCCCACAGAGACTGGGATAATATAAGGTGATGTGAATATACAAGTGCTTAATTAAGACTTGTTACACTTAGGTTTGAAATAAATTAGTTAATTATTTCAGGTTTTGGACTCATATGTTAGACAACATGTCTACATTTGAGCACTTTATTGAGCAGGGTAAATTGCTTGGGAAGACTGGTGATAAGTTAGAAGAATTTGCAACTGCTCGATATGATAAAGCAATGGAAGCTGAACAAAAGAAACTGCAGATGCAGGTGGATGAAAAAAGATTCCAAATGGAAATGGAAAAACAAAAAAGGGAATCAGAAGCTGAGGAGAGAAAACTCCAGCTACAGCTAGAAGCTGAAAGACTTCAAAAAGAGGCTGAGAATAAAAGACTTGAAAAAGAGGCTGAGAATAAAAGACTTGAAAAAGAGGCTGAGAATAAAAGACTTGAAAAAGAGGCTGAAAATAAAAGACTTGAAAAAGAAGCTGAAAATGAAAGACTTCAAAAAGAGGCTCAGGCTGAGGAAAGAAGATTACAGAGAGAGTCGGATGAGAGGAAAGAGAAAGCAAAAATGGAACATGAAGAAAAGGTCTTAGCTTTAGAGTTGGAAAAATTGAAATTGACGAGCATGAGTAATGGTAATGATTCAAACAAGGGTTCATCTTCTGGTAAGGCTAATAATGATACTTTTAAGATTAAGTTACCAACATTTAGTCCTTCCAGCGATGACATAATGTTCTATCTGGACAGATTTGAACAAGCATGTACAGCTCATAACATAGACAAAGCAAAATATGTTTATCAGTTATCAGGGATACTGACAGGTAAAGCTCTAAGTATATTAAATATGGTGGATGAACCTGACAAGAACAATTATGAGGTTGTCAGGGCCACTTTGTTAAAGAAATATCAGCTTAACGAAGACGGCTATCGTCTACAATTTAAAAACATGTTACCTGAAAATGGAGTTGAATTCTCCGAGTTTATTGCAAGAATACGCATTACTTTCTCACGATGGGTTGAACTATCTAAGACGAAAAAAACTTATGAAGGACTTATGGACTTAATACTTAGAGACAAAGTCATGTCGTCTGTCAATGAGTCTTTCCTTGCTTTCCTTCATGAACGTAAACCTAAAACAATAAAAGAAATGGAAGATTTCTGTTGCCAATACGTAACTGCGCACCCACACATAACCATGGGTAACTCTAAGGTGAAAGAAGGTTTACCAGTTGCTTCTGCAGCTCCGTATGGTCAAAACTTTGCTCGTAGATCCCAACAAAATTTTGATAGAAAGAGTAGCGGTAATTTCTGTCAAAATCATGGAAATCAATTTCATGGTGATTCTTCTTCGAAGAATTGGAGACAACCTGATAGTACTCGTTACTATCACCCTAATAATTATAAGCATTTCAAAAGAGGATATGGTAATAGAGGTTATTCCTGCCGAAGACCTCAGAACCAAACAAATAGATGTTCGCATCAATGTGAACATGATAGTAATCGTGGAAACTGGAATTCGAACCAGTATAACAATTACAATAGAGACAATAATAACTGCAGAGATAATAATAACTTTGATAACTTCAGAGGTAATAATAGTCGGGGTAGATCTCAACACAAAAAAAAGAGGTATCAGCAGGCTAATGCTGTACAACAGGAAACTGAGGGAGCCTGTAATCATGTGGTTGATAGTAAAAACTTTGACGCTGTCACTAGTTCTGCTTTTGACTTTGAGAGAGCAAACAAATGCCCCCAATGCAGTACTTTATTCGAACCGGGTACCATAACTACTTTGAGTTGTGGTCACCCACTTCCCGCTCTTCCTGCTGCTGTTGCGCATGACGGGAGGGGTTCTTTAATTCTACATAAGGGTCTTGTTAATGATACTCCGGTCTCACTACTTTTCGATTCCGGATGCACCACTATTGGTGTTAGACAATCGCTTGTAGATCCATCTTGTGCTACAGGAAGGGTTATTAAATGTGTCACATTTGGCGGCACTCTAGAAAAATATCCTACTGCTGTAATTCGCATTGCCACTCCTTTTTTTACTGGAGAGGTGCATGCTTGTCTCTTACCTAATCCTATTGCGGACCTTATTATTGGTCGTATTCACGGAGTTAGGGAGTGTACCCCACAGCAGATTGCTGCTTGGGAACATAATAACATGCAAGCTACAAATGCAGTAGTTACAAGAGCACAAGCTCTACAAACACCCGAAACTTCACTGAATAGTGATAATGAAGTTGATAGCCAAGATAGTCACTTAGTGATCACTCGTGACTCTTTCATAAAATTGCAAGAAGAAGATTCTTCTTTAAAAAAATTCTTCGTTCTTGCGAAGAAAGGTGATCCGAATCAGGATACAAATAGAAAATCTTGGATTGCAATGAGAAACGGCGTACTTGTACGTATGGTACAAGATTCGGCTACGTCGGCACATTCGCAAATTCTTGTTCCCAAGAGCATGAGAGTCCAAATATTGCAACATGCTCATGACTCGCAATGTGCTGGACATATGGGTTTTGCCCGTACGAAGTCGAGAGTCCTTGCGGCTTTCTTTTGGCCTTTTGTCAATAAGGACATTCGTATTTACTGCCGATCATGCAAGGTATGTCAGGAGGTCAAATCTAGAGGACCACGACATGCTGCGCCTATCCAGGCTGCTGACATTCCTATTCGGCCGTTTCAGAAAATGGCCATAGATATTATTGGCCCTTTTAAGGTCAAGTCGGCCAGAGGACATCAGTTTATCCTTACATGTGTCGATATGTGCACACGTTGGCCAGAGGCTATTCCTCTTAAGAGCATATCTACTACAGATATCGCAGATGCTCTTTGGTTGATATTTTCTCGCTTGGGGTTCCCCAGAGAAATATTGTCAGACCATGGCACTCAACTCATATCTGACACTATGTCACAGGTAATGTCTACCTTACATATTGAACGATCTCTCAGTAGTATCTACCATCCTATGTCTAATGGGTTAGTTGAGCGTCTGAATAGAACGCTCAAGACTTTGCTTGGTAAGATAACTGAAGATCATCCTCAAGATTGGGACAGGGTTTTACCCGCGGCTCTCTTTGCCTATAGAGAAGTCCCTAATGAACACACAGGATTTTCTCCCTTCGAACTTGTCTTTGGCGCGCGTCCACGCGGCCCTATGTCTTTATTACACGATCTCATCACTGCCGATGATATTAGCGATGAAACTCAATCCTCATATGAGTATGTCATTGCTCTTAGACAAAAGATCATTGAGGCATGTAAGCTAGCAACTGCTTCATCAGAAATTGCTAAAGAGAAGGCAAGGCAGTTTGCTAACAAGAATAGATGTCTACGACAACTTTGTCCAGGTGACAAAGCATTCGTCCTACTCCCCAGTAGGGAAAATAGACTTCTTATTGCATGGAAAGGTCCGTATGCAATAGTCTCTCGGATTTCCGATGTTGACTATGTGGTCGATATTGATGGAAAGCATAAAACTTTCCACATAAACATGCTTTCGGAATTTCACGAACGTCCGGACTATTTGCTGCCTATTTTCCAGGCAACGGATGATGCTCCTGCACCTCACGGTCATTATTCATCCCTGTCTGTCATTCAGGATGAGGAAGCTACCTTCTCTGATGTCAACCTTCCCCTTCCAGTGGTTCCATTACATTCCACGGAATCTTGGAAAAACGTTTCTGTTTCTCCTAATCTTTCTGGTGACGAACATCGACGAGACTTGTCGATGTTACAAACATTTCAGGATGTTCTCACTGACATTCCTGGACACACAGATGTCATAGAACATGACATAATTCTTACCGACAATAATCCAATTAGGGTTAGGCCGTATCCTATTCCTATACACTTTCAGTCGCAAGTGGAAAAGGAATTGGATGAAATGATTCAATTAAATATAATTGAACCATCGACTTCACCATATTCTTCTTCCATGGTTATTGTCCGGAAGAAGGATAAGAACATACGAATTTGCGTTGATTATCGCAAATTGAATCAGGTCACAAAGTTCGACGCTGAACCGATGCCTTTGTTAGAAGATCTACTGATTAGACTTTCTAATTCTAGATTCTTCACTAAACTTGACTTGTCTAAAGGTTATTGGCAAGTGCCTTTAGCAGAGCATGCCAAACCTCTTACTGTTTTTTCTACACCTAGGGGTCTATTTCAATGGAATGTTATGCCTTTTGGTCTCATGAACGCCCCTGCCACTTTCGTTCGCATGATGCGTCGAATTCTGTCACATCGTTCGGATGTCATCGCATACTTAGATGACATCTTTCTCTTCAGTGATACCTGGGAAGATCACTATTTAGGGTTATATGACTTACTGTCCACTCTACGTGAGAATAATTTGACAGCAAAACCTTCTAAAGCTTTTGTTGGTTTTGGTGAAATCTCTTTCCTGGGTCATCGTGTTGGTCATGGTCTCTTGAAGACAGAAGACCACAATACTTCCAAAATACTGAACATCTCTGTTCCTAAAACGAAGAAACAAGTTAGGAGTCTCTTAGGTTTAATTCAATTTTATGGGAGATTTGTTCCAAATTTATCTTCGATCATGGCACCTCTATCAACATTGTTGAAGAAAGGTTCGCCTAATCTGGTCCGTTGGTCTGAAGAATGCCAATCTTCACTAGACCAAATCAAGAATATATTTTCTTCTCCTCCCATCTTAAGATTACCTACTCTTGATAGGACTTTTGTTCTTCGGAGTGATGCTTCATCCACTGGGATTGGAGCAGCACTGATGCAAGAATATGCAAATACTCTGCATCCTGTTATGTACATTTCTAGAAAACTAAATGCGGCAGAGAGGAACTACTCGGTTTTAGACCGTGAGTTGTTAGCGATGGTTTGGTCAATTCTAAAGCTACAAAGATTCCTCCTGGGCGCACATTTCATTCTAGAGACTGATCAGAAAGCTCTTACAGCTATTCAGACTAAGAATTTGAAGAGTTCGAGATCCACTCGATATGCTATAGCTCTTCAACCTTTTCACTTCACGGTACGAGCTATCCGTGGTGCGGATAATGTGATGGCTGACATTTTGTCTAGATGCCCACATGACTCCAACTAATACTTCTGTCCTATATTTCCATATATTACAGAGTCATAACACACCTATATTTCTACAATAGATTAGCACATCTGTACTTACTTTATATGTACACACTATCGTGCTTTGTTGTCATCTTCTTCTGTTCGTTTTTTAAGATGATAGAGGAGGACTGAGTAGTTAATATAAGGGCCGTTAGTTTACTAAACAGCCACAATTATTAATAATGTATTGTACCTTGTGAAGCATATTAGTTATTAATTAGCATTATATTGCTTGTACTTTCTCAGAATGTCATTGTTGAGCTGAGGACTTACCTTACGAGTTCTAGATTGTGTACTTACCCTCGGAATACCAGAGCATATGTCCTGGATCGTCATGTAGTTTAACTTTACTATGTACTTATGTCATTACATGTCAAAGAATGTACTATCTAAATTTTCCTATCAGATTTGTACATCCATTTTTAAAGACAATATTAGAGTATGCTGTTTAATGATGATTATAGTAACTTGCATACGTATATTGTGTTTACATGCTAACGTGATGTGTGTTGGTGACACCTCCCCGATGTGAATATTTTTTGAGACATATTTATTTTTCTGTTGAGGTATATCCTCACCAGACACTCTATAATTAGCCTATTGTTTGGCAATTTAGTTAATTATCAGCGCATAATTCGTGCGTTTTGAGCCGCTTATCGCTTGCTCTTTGATATTGGAAAAAAAATATATGTTCCACATTTTTTTTTTATCGGGAGGAGGTGGTGATATGTTGCGTGATAAATTCTCGCAACATCGTTTTATTTCAATATCTGTTTTATAACGCAAGGGCAACAACTGCTTGGAATTTATAGTCACTTTTCTCGGTAAGCATTTGTCTTCTCGCGTTGGTATCGAATGCAGTTAAGTTTGAGCTGTGGTCGTTTTGCGCTGGACTGCGCATGACTTGTCTTGCTTCTTTGTCGATCGGTTTCCGCCCACCACTAGTGGGAGTGAGCGATTTGGAATGGCGAAAGAGATGCCTCGTTGAAGAGGGGATCTCCGCTATTTTTTGTTCTGTCAGGGATGTGTAGTCCTCTTAATGGATATTTCGTTTATTCGAGATAATACCTCTAGTGTTTCCCACATGTCGGGAGGCGTGATATTTCTGTGTATTTCATGAAAGCAAGGTAAATTGACTCTTTCATTAACTCTATTGATTTTGGGTCGTGAGCGATTTCGATTCATAGCCTGTCTGCGAAAGTCGTCGTCACGAGATGTTTTTTCCCAGCTCACATGTCGCTGCATTGTACTGCATCGGTTGATGCAGGTACCAAGGACCATTACTTGCTACTTTGTTAAATGAACTAGGTTTGGAAAACCTTTATTATCTAGAGGATATTTTTGAGGACATTATTTATACTTCGGCAGACGTGTCTGTCTTGCTGAAGTCAAACTAAGGAGAGTGAACTGATCTCATACATCTGGTTATCTCCTGGCTGTTATAGAAAAGGATGGAGTTTTCCACCTGACTACATTTACAGCACTATGAAATATAACATGCATCTGACTCATCATTGTAATGCTGTCTACCGTTTATTGCTGTATTGAATGTTGCTGTGATAATGACTGTTTGATGTGCCTACACATTTGCGTAACCATTTTGTCACTGTGGCGTCCACAATAAATAATGAAGAAAAACGTCAACGGCTGTTTCAAGACTCATTGACTTTATACGTCGTGAGTTTACTGACGTCCTATGTGGATTGCCCTGTTATTGTTGCATGAACATTGTTTTGACTGAACACATCTACACACTACACAAAACCAGACATGCGGATGCCATCCATCATCATATGGCATCACGCATCAACAATAAATAAAGTATCTATCACAGCTTTAGAGTATGGAAACTCAAAAATACAATAACTTAAGCATCTACAGGTATTATAGCTTTATACTATGGAAACTCACAAATGCAATAACTTAAACATCTACAGGTATTACATCTGTAGAGTATGGAAGCTCACGAATACAATAACTATAACATCTACAGGTATTACAGCTTTAGAGTATGGAAACTCACAAATACAATAAATAAAGTATCTATCACAGCTTTAGAGTATGGAAATATACGAATATAGTGAATTTCTAAATACAATATCTAAATTAATATATAACAATATAGGGCATAAAGGCAAAATAAGAAAGTATAAAAGAATTTTCTGCTAGAACTGTTGGTATCGCCTACGCCTTCAAATTATTATTTGCTAACGAATAGCCGAACAAAACGGTACCCAATTTTTCAAATTCGTCCTTGACATAATCACTTTTCCTAGTTCTAAGAAAATATGTGCCTAAAATGCATTGTGGAACGAGGAGGGGAAAGGATAGATGAAATGCTAATTCGTTTCGCATTGATTTTAAACTAAAAGCCAATACCAGCACAGGGGCAAGCCTTGCCTTCAGGGTTTCCCCAAAATACGAGGAAAAAGTTAGAACATGTAGACAACTCGTGTCACAAAAACAACCTTAGCTCTCATTTCAAAGGACGTAATTATCACGTAAATAGAGAGGACAGCACATGGAAAAGAATTGAACGTGTAGTAGACTAAAAATAAAAACACTAACATAGGAAAAAAAAAACTGTGTACTTCTGAACCAAGCCAACTAGTCCCATATAAATTGTATATTCGTGTACCTTAGGACTTGTTGACAAAGAATATGGTAATAGTTACGCAAATAGTCCATTAATTAACTAATTATAGCCATAATACTATAGTGGATCCGACCAGACTGTCAAGTAAAGATCATGCCTGCTTATAATTTTTTATGGCATGTTTTGAAAAAAACGACTTTGGGTAAATGAGGTTAAAAGGTACGGGATATTTGATTGGGTGGATTTTGAAGGAAGGCGAAGTATGATTGGTTAACCTAAAACTAAAAATATATTTGCCTTGGAAACATATTTGGAGTTGTTATTTGAAACGATAGATTCAAAAATAAATGTAAACATGGTCCCATTGGACAAAGCAGTAGATATTGGTACGAAACGGGGACTGTTCACTGCCATTTCAAGTAAATTTTGTGTAAAGCAAGATCGATGAGAGCAGGCGGAGAATTTTCTAACAAAGGAAAAGCCTGGACATAGGGCAGATCGAAAATGTGCCATATTCTATTGCCTAGTCATCATTTACTTGTGTTATTTCCTTGCATCTGTGGTAAGATTGATTTTCTTAACATTTTATTTAAAATAAAATTTGAATGTGAGATACTAACATACGACTGTAAGTAAGTGAGTCTATGGCAGACTCAAAACAGAGTCTAGAGATTGATCCAGCATATGAAAGACTATCAGAGAGGTGTAGACCAACTAAATTATATATGATTATCATCAGGAGCATAATACCTATCCTATTGTATGGACAACAGATTATTGCTGGAATTGCAGAGGCGTTGTAACTATTAGGGGAGAGGAATACTGGTATACCTGGTCACATCAAAAGAAACTGGTGAAAGGGATTGTCGTAAAGAGCTGATCTTGCATGTTTGTTTGTAATGTGCCTGTACTGGTTGTTGAATATTATTGTAGGCTGTTGATTACGAAGGAGACATATCCTTCTGATTTCAGAGGGTTTTGGTTGCTGTCAATAACTGGTGCCAGACTACAGTGGGCCGATATATTCATGCCACAGTCTTGCCTTTTTCGGAGACAACTGTAAACCACCATCATTCTTGAAGAAGTTGGAGCTGAAGGTTGTCGTTCAGCGAAGTGCAGGAAGATTCCTACATCATATTACAAAGATAGGTGCATGTTTCGGCACCTGATCGCTCAACTAACATTATATTAAAATAAGAGACTGGGAATAGTGATATAAACATTCCATCAGTGTCCATAAAAACTTACAAACAACATGCAGAGAGGATGATAATAAACAATCAACCGGTGTATACTAGAAGTCACCTCAGTTAGACAATACAACTACACCCTTATATAATAATAATATGTGCATTATGGTCAGAAGATCCATGGTGTAAATTGATTGATGTAATTAATTTATATGATTTCACTTTTGATTGTCAGTCCTGATTCCAAATAAATTAGATTCAGGACAATAAATTGAAAAAAAACATTAACTTTACCAAACTTTCAACCACTGACTTACTAAAGATAGTCTTTTAAAGTGTAGTTCGTATGTGATTGTCGTGGTACTGTTGTGTTGTATTAGATAATAAAATAATTTGTGTAATTGTTTATATGTTTAGTTGGTTAATGCAACCTTACACTAACATTTCATAACCCTAGACACCAAACGTAGTCATCTTACAGTCTATCTAGAATATGTCTGAATGAGATCATAGTGGTGGTAGTAGAAAGGTGCCCTGGAAATTTACTCTAATATTTATTATATTCAGGGACCTTCACAGCTGACCTCCTTCAGTACACTAAGATTTCTTTACAACAAACTGTATTAACATCAAACCCACCACATATATTGGGGTCTCGCTCCTGGGGATTGAACTTTTCATAACACCAGCTATATTGGGTAGTTTGCTTCTGGGATTTTAAATTCTTAAAATATTATCAATTATATTAGGAATCTCAGATAGTATAAAACTAAAAGCATTCCTTTTTGGAGAAATTAAATAGTTGTTGAGCTATCAGTGCCTGTGGTTGTTCTTAGTTATAATTAGAAATTGTTAGTTATAATTAGAAATTTGTCTAGTTAGAAATTTAAAAGGTCTGCATAGTACAAAATGGCTGATCTGGCAAAGTTTCGATCTGCTGCTGTGCAGGCTGCTAAAGAACTGGGAATGGAGGGGCAAATTATGATTGCTTATGTCACAACTGAATGTGACAAATTTATTGAACGCGAAGAAAAAAGATTAGAAAAAGAGGCAGAAAGAAAGTTAGAGGCTGAAAAAGAAATTAAGAGGCTGCAGATTGAGGCTGACAAGGAGGCTAGGGCATTGGAAGCAGAGGAAAGGAGACAGGCTGCAGAAAGGGAAGCAGAAAAGGAGGAGAAGAGATTACAAAGGGAACATGAGTTACGACTAAGGGAGTTAGAATTTCAAGGCCATGCTCCTGAAAATGGTGCCAGCCCCTTTGCCTCAGATGCCACTGTTAGTCAGGGAGCCTCAACCTCAGCTATGAGTTTTCATTTAGACCATTTGGTTGAGAAAGACGATGACATAGAAAGTTACCTAAATAGATATGAACTTTTGGCCACCACGTATGGTTTAGAGAGAGAAAGGTGGAGCCTAAAGTTATCACAAGGGCTTCGTGGTACAGCTTATGAAGTTTTTGCCAAGATGAGCAGGGATGATCAGGACAATTATGACATGCTAAAGCAGGCTCTTTTGTTAAGATATGAAAAGAATGGGGAATTTTATAGAAAAAAATTTAGGAATGCCAAACTACTGTCGGATGAGACTTATCACCAGTTCTCTGCACGGTTAGAGACCTACTTGGAGAAATGGACTGCTCTGGGTAAAACCCAAGATCTTAAGGAAATGATCCTTATTGAGCAACTAAGAGAGTCCATGGCTCCAGACCTGAGAAAGTTTCTCATGGAACAAGGTGCAGAGAGGCTGGGTGAGTTACTCAATGTCGCTGAGAGGTATCAGGCAGCCCAAGCAGAGGTAGTTGGAAATAAAAAGAAACAGGTAGACAATTTTAAGGCACCTCAAAACTTTAATAAGTTTGACCATAGAGACCAGAACAAAGGTAAGCACTAGTTTGATAGGCCACGCAATGACTATAATAATAAAACCTCACAATTCAATGAAAGGAAATATAATGACAGAAAACCCTTTAACCAAGGAAAGAAGTATTGTAAACATTGTCGGATGGACAACCATAACACTGAAAATTGTAGAAAGAAAACTCCTACTTTCGCTGCAATGAAAATGGGGAGAAAGGGAGTAAAGGTCAACCTTACTGAACAACAGGAACCTTACCACCCCCCAGTGTGTGAAGATGTAACATGCAATGGTGTCACCATAAGGTGTTTGTATGATACTGGATTAGATTATGATTCAGTTGTGAGTTCTCACCTGGTGCAGGCAGATCAATACACCACAGAAACAGTGGAGATTCGAACTGCAACCAAGGACGTAGCGACCATGACACTTCCCGTCGCCAGGATAAATGTGAAAACGCGATATGTGGAAGGAATCATAAAAGCAGCAGTGATAAATGAACCAATCTACCCTCTGATATTGGGGTGTAGATATGTCTTCTTGGGGAATCCCAAGAGACCTGTGACCATGGCAACAGTGCAGACCAGATCACAGTCTACAAAGGAGGAGGATAATCCGATAAATACCCTTCCAGATGAGATGAGGAAGGCACAGGCGGAGGATAAGACCCTCAAGCCTTGTTTTAAGAAATTGCCCAAATGTCATACACCTCCAGGCAAGGGAGATTTCTATATGAAGAACAAATTGATATGTAGGAAGGCTGGAAATGGATCCAATGGTCACGGACAGCTGGTCCTTCCAATTTCATATAGGACTAAAGTGTTGGAACTAGGGCATGCGATTCCCTTCAGTGGTCATATGGGGATCAGCGCAACAGGACAGCGTATAGCTTGTCATTATTTCTGGCCAGGAATAACTGAAAACATAAAGAGATATGTAAAATCCTGTCCAGAGTGCCAACGGGTAGCTCAAAAGCATTGGACTGCTCTAGTAACTCTAGGGGAAATGCCCATAGTGGGAACCCCCTTTGAAAGAGTTGCCGTGGACATTGTGGGACCTCTCACTCGGACCAAGAGGAGGAACAGTTACATTCTGACTCTGGTGGACACTTGTTCTATGTGGGGAGAGGCGGTAGCCCTGTCATCAATTGATTCGAAGCATGTGGCAGAGGCATTACTCACAATCTTCACCAGGTTAGGCTTTCCCAACCAAATCTTGGCTGATAATGGCTCTCAGTTCAAGGGGAAACTAACAGAAGAAGTATTCAGGATCTTTCAAGCCGAACACTTTCATTGTAGCCCGTATCATGGCCAAGTAGAAAGATTTAGAATATGGATCCACAAGAATACAATAAATAAAGTATTTATCATAGCTTTAGAATATGGACCCAACAAGAATACAATAAATAAAGTATTTATCATTGCTTTAGAATATGGACCCAACAAGAATACAATAAATAAAGTATTTATCATATCTTTAGAATATGGACCCAACAAGAATACAATAAATAAAGTATTTATCTTAGCTTTAGAATATGGACCCACAAGAATACAATAAATAAAGTATTTATCATAGCTTTAGAATATGGATCCACAAGAATACAATAAATAAAGTATTTATCTTAGCTTTAGAATATGGACCCAACAAGAATACAATAAATATAGTACCGATCTACGAAAGCCTTCTGATACAAACGAAAACAACAAGAGAATGAAATGGATAACAAAGATCAGCACTGAATAACTGCGAAACACAAGGCAAAAAACATCTTGTATGGAACGTGCTACAAATTTTACACGACATTACACGCATCTTTCCTGGAACGTTCTACAAGATTTACATGATATTACACATCTCTTGCCTGGAAAGTATTACATATTTTACACGATATCATCTTGCTTGCAATCAATTTACTACAGATTTATATGACATTACAAACACCTTGCCTGGAACATAGTGCAGACTTACACTTGAAATTACACACCTCTTGTCTGGAACGTATTACATATTTTACACGATATCATCTTGCTTGCAAATTACTACAGATTTATATGACATTACAAAAACCTTGCCTGCAACATAATGCAGACTTACACAACATGACAAATATGTTGCCTGTAATATACTACAAATTTACATGACATCGTAAACTCCTTGGATGGAAGATAACACAAATGATACATGACATTGTAAACATTTTAACTGGAACATGCTAAATATTTTGCACGACACTGCAGACAACTTGCCTGGATCAAACTACAGATTGTTCTTAACATTACAAACATTTTCCCTGGGAGAGATTGCAGATTTTATATGATATTGCAAACATTTTCCCTGGGAGATATTACAGATTTTATATGATATTGCAAACATTTTCCCTGGGAGAAATTACAGATTTTATATGATATTGCAAACATTTTCCCTGGGAGATATTACAGATTTTATATGGTATTGCAAACATTTTCCCTGGGAGATATTACAGATTTTATATGATATTGCAAACATTTTCCATGGGATATATTGCAGATTTTATATGGTATTGCAAACATTTTCCCTGGGAGATATTACAGATTTTATATGATATTGCAAACATTTTCCCTGGGAGATATTACAGATTTTATATGATATTGCAAACATTTTTCCTGGGAGATATTACAGATTTTATATGATATTGCAAACATTTTCCATGGGGGATATTACAGATTTTATATGGTATTGCAAACATTTTCCCTGGGAGAAATTACAGATTTTATATGATATTGCAAACATTTTCCATGGGAGATATTACAGATTTTATATGATATTGCAAACGTATTACCTAGGACATAATCATCCTCTTTGCTTTCCTTTGCGCACCATATGTATATGGCAGGAAAAGTGTGAAAGAATTTAGCAAGTCAATTTGCCATAGAGAACGCAAGGTTAGGAGCCATCGTTATCCCCTCCCCCACATAAATGATCCAATCAAAATAGCAGACTTTTGTGGAGCCAATTCCTCTAATTATGAAGCAGAAACTGCTGCCATTCAATAAACCCTCTTTAAGATCTTTGAGCTTTTTGAGAATAACGAAACACAACCTAATTATATCATAACATTCTCATATTCACAGGTTGCCCTTAGAGCCATACAGAACTGGAGATATAAGCGCTCAACAGACACTACCCAAAAAATCATAGAAATGAGTCACAAGCTTAAAGAACTAAACGGAATTGACATCGTCATGCAGTGGATACCTGGACATGTAGGCATTCCCCTAAATAAAATGACAGATAAACTAGCAAACAGAGGAGCCACAATGCTATAAACTGACCAACCACGAAACATCACCACAGTAAAACAAATAATTAAAAACAACTGTAGCGAGAACTGGCTGAACATCTGTGCAATGGCTAAAACAGGAAGACGGCTCTTCAAGCATCTTCCAGCACCATCTAAGAAAGATGCTATAAATCATCTTGGACGTAAACATCAAGCACAAATATTCAAATTACGAACCGGCCATTGTTTACTTAACTCTAATAGAATTGCCCCAAATAAGGTACAAACTGTAGACACTGCCAAAACCCAAATGATACAATGGAACACCACCCGTTGCTTTGCTCAGTACTGCAAGAGACAAGACACCTCCTACCAAAGAACCCTACCATTGAAAATATCCTATATAGCAGACTTTAACAACTAATCAGAACCGCACAGTTTCACATTATGGCATCAAAATCATCAAAAGCTGACGCTCAGTGATGGTGGATCAAAGACAAGACAAATCAATATATTGGCATCCAGGTGAACGTCCTGTCAAAGCGGAAACAAATTACTACACTGTAATTGTTACAGGTGGATTCAGTTCGGGTTTAGATGAGTTCAGAGGTTGACGTATTTATGTGTGAGAAAGACGTGACTTATCCTTAGGATATTGTTAACAAGACACGTGACGAAAAAGTCGAAGACAATTGACCAAAGACTTGCCAATGACCTGGGTGGTTTACGTTAATTAGAGCGAACGTTGGTGGCCTCAGTGAGGTCTTGTCAAACTCAGTGGATTTGTGGTTTAAACAGAGTGTAGGGACACGAGAAAGCACGTTATACATCACACAGATAATGAAGGTTAGTAATGGATAGAAAATTAAGACACGTTTTCAATTTCCCGAGATAAAAGATGGAAAGTTAATTGGCGACATTTAGACAGAACAATTGGGATATAACAAAAATAGGAAAAGACAATCGATCCTAGGTTATCTCTGAGTCAGAAAACAATCAGACTTTGACCTAGATAAGATCTAAATTAGTGAATAATGTTGTTACTGTTTGGAAATCAAAAATCTGAGAACGAGAGGCGATTGACCGGGTCGAATAAATTAGAAGGTTATTTTTTAGGAATTATAAATACTTATGTGGGACAGAAGTGAAAAGAAATTCAGCCAAAGCAAGATGTAGGAACAAGAAAGTCTGACATACTGCGATGAGCAGTTGTTTGTTAGAGTAGGGAAATAGATTTTAGTGTTAATTTTGAGATAGGAAATTTTGTAGACATATTTTTAGTTATAGGAGAAACATTAGTTATAGCTTATTTTTAATTTATAAATGGCATTAGAACAGTGGTTCACAGGCTTTGAATTATGAAGAGATAATATAACTACAGTTTAATTCTGCGGATGCAGGTTGCGTGAAGAGAGCTGATACAAGTGATGGGATGTGAAAATGGAAGAGGAAGATATGATATACATGTTGATCACATAGAGTATAGTTTCACTCTGCGGATGCAGATAATACTTATTTTGTGATGCAGATTGTAGAATTGTTATGTGATGTGAGTTGATATCGAGGATTGCAGATAAGTTATGCAAGAGATGATGAGAACCTTTGTAGTATTTCATTTTACCTAGACAGGAACAATAACATTTATAACTGACTAGCAAGGAACCCGTCAACATTGACAGGGGAGCCGCGCTGGTGTAGTGGTTACCAAACTGCTCTGGCGACCGGGTATCCCACGATCAAACCCGGGCGAGGACATTTGAAGATTTCGCCGACCGGGATTTGGACTGGATTAACTCGATCACTGGAGAGAACATTTGAAGGAGTGTCGTTGACCAGGGACTGGCGGCTCCTGAGCCGACCCAGCTCTAATGGGTACCTCCGAAATCGGCGAGTATCTGCCTTCATAATGGCGAGGGAACGACAAAAAGGGATACTCACGTAAAAATCAGTCTCAGGTTAGACATACTAACCTGAGATTTTGCCTCGAGTAATAGCGGGCGTTCGCAAAAAAAAAAAAAAAAAAAAAAAAGGTTATTAATTATAGTGTGTTGTTTCTGTTACATGCACTCGAGACGGTACTATTACTACTGTGGTAATTTCATTGCAGGCGACCGTCATTGGATATTTGTAGTGAAAATTATATGGATGTATTAAATATGTTTATCAATCGTGTTGTTGGCTTCTTTTCCATAATCAAACTGTTCATGCACATCTTCTTATGCGCACTTTTTCTATTTTCGGGAGAGTACATTTAAGGGGAAACAATACAATGTTATTGTCTAACTTTCAACCACAGTTGCACTCCCTTAGCTGTGCTTGAAAGTTAATGCACTCTCTCGAAAATAGAAAAAGGTGCGCAAACGACGGTGTGCAAAGTGTGACAGATCGACAGACCGAATTATTTACGGCGGTAATTATGGTATTGGACAAGCGGTAATATTAATATAGTCATAGTAAATATGAAGTAATATCACAAGTAACCAAGACAACATCATAAGTAGCAATAGTAATTAAAGTGCGATAACTTCCTAACTTTTCAAAACCGACGCGTAGGCAACATGCCACTGGAAGCAGTGACAAATGATGAAACATTCGGACATAATGTTACCACTAGTTGTCTGTTTGATCAGCTTCAGTTTTCTAGCAGCGATAAATATTTTTTAGAGTTACATTTCATTATTTTTTGTTATTTGTTCCTTTATTGTTTTAATTTTTAAAATAAATATTACACAATAAAGGTATGTTTCAGATACTCCTGAGAAATAAAGAAGTAGAAAACGAGACAAAAGAAAAACAACAGAAGTGAGTGGCTTACCGGAGAATCGAAACCCAGGTCCACCCGAACGGCACCACCGACTAGCTACAGAAGCGAATCACATTTTAAATTGTTTTTTATTTTAATTTCTATTGTTTCTTTAATTTGATCTACATCAGTTTCACACAACATGCCTAAGAAAAATTCACCGAATCTTTTGGCCGAATACCATCACCAACCAAGATCTGTTTACTCGGAGCAAGCAAGAGGACATGCACACCATCATAGCTGGCAGACGCTGGAGCTGGGTTGGCCATGTCCTCAGAAGAGACCCCGATGCCATCACAAGAACAGCTATGCTTTGGACCCCTGAAGGAAAACGAAAGAGAGGCCGACCAAAAACAACCTGGCGGAGGACTGTGGAGGCTGAGATGCAAAGAATGAACCAGAGTTGGGGCACTGTACGAAGGATGGCCACCGACCGAGCAAAGTGGAATCAATTTGTTGTTGCCCTACAAGACGCCACTAGGCGTGATGGCCACTGACTGCTTTGACGGTCGGCGGCTAAGGATCGAAGAAGAAGAAGACATCAGTTTTCATGCTCCTCTGGTACCTTCTCTTCTTCACTTTAATACTTTTGTTTATTGACAGTGGTTAGAGCTGTGGTCTCTCGTGGCAAAGATGCCAATTTCGATATACGGTATCGACACGCTCCAGTCTTCCCAGCTGTAAATGGGTACCTGACTTTGCTCTTGAGTTAGGGAAGGGAACTGGGTCACCCCATCTGTCGATGCTGGACCTAGTATAGTGAATTCTCTAACACTTCAATCCTCTACGGCAGTTCTGATTTTGGACTACCTTGACCTTTTATACCTTCTCTGTGTCCTTATGACTGTGGCTGACAAATGATTTTTTCCCCCAAAATGTACAGTTTTTATATTATACTAGCAACAACCCGCCAAAATTGGCAGGTTTTTAATTATAGTGTGTTGTTTCTGTTACACGTATTACATTGCTGCTTCTTCTAAAGTCTCTTCCTTTTAGCCATCTTATCATTTTGATCCAAAATAATAAGTATGCAATACTTTAAATTAATATTTTGTCTTGAAGAACCAATCAGAAACTTACATTTTAAGATTATTTTTAAGAAAAATGATGAGTTAAATCCGTTTCCCGAACGAAACTGGACAGAAGAGTATCTTGATTGTCTGTTGATTTAATGCACACCGTCACACTTTTTCTATTTTCGGGAGAGTACATATAAGGGGAAACAATACAGTGTTATTGTCTAACTTTCAACCACAGTTGCACCCCCTTAGCTGTGCTTGAAAGTTAATGCACTCTCTCGAAAATAGAAAAAGGTGCGCAAACGACGGTGTGCGAAGTGTGACAGACCGACAGACCGAAGTATTTACGGCGGTAATTATGTATTTTGATGATGATTATTTTGAAGAGCTTAGGACCGTGATTCTCAAGCAGTTATAATTTGATGTCTAGTAAGGCGTTTTGACAGAATCATTTCTTAAATCATTCACTGGTGCAAACTGTGCACAGGAAGTAAATGCATGTGATAACTGTAGCAGCAATTTGCTGGGATTTAAATTCAGAATCCCTGCAATAGGCAGGTCCACTAAATCATACTCGAGAATAACATACTCATGCTGATCATTGTTGAAGAGAAATTTGCCTTAACTTTGCATTTCGCTTGGGAACATGGACATCAGAACCAATGCCCATTTGCCCAGGATTCTCCTTTATCACCGATGCTGTTTAACATCTATACAGAAAAAATAGCTGCATTCCAACCAACAGGTTTGGGACGAACATTAACTTTAGCCGATGACTTGCTAATTTACAGGAATGGTTCAGATAAAAATGAAATGGTTAAAAGTATACATGAGACACTTCAAGCAGTTTCTAAATGGTGCGACGAAACCAGCTCCAAGGTCAATCCCAACAAAGCCTGTGTGCTTTGGTGCTCATTGAATAACTCCATATTGAAAGCAGATCTTCCAGACATTACTCTCAGTGGACAGAAAATTGAAAGGCAGAACAATTTGAAATACCTTGGAGTAACATTCGATCGTGGGCTATCATATAAGCACCATGTTGACCACATCATACAGAAGTGCAAGAGAGGTCTGGCAGCCCTAAAAACTATGGCTGCAGCGCACTTGGAGCAGAGACTACTGTTTCTCTTGTATCATCAGCTGGTCTTGTCTGTAATCGAGTATGGCCTGGGAATACTCACGCTGTCAATATCACAGTGTGAACGACTGGAACGCATTCAAAACGAAGGTTTGCGTATAGTCTTGGGCTGCACGCGAGATACCCCTATTGTGATGTTGCGGCAGATGCTTAGATTGCTGTCAATTAGATCCAGATATATGATGGCCCAGGTACAAGCGTATATGTATGTAACCACAGACAAAAGGCATCTCCTGCATGGCAACATAGCTGACATTAAAAGAGCGAGAATAAAGAGGGGAATGTCATGAATGGCGCAGGAGGAGGAGACTATTAGACAGGTGACCCCAGTTGAAAATATATTCAATGGAGAAGAGTGGAGTAAGTCAGATGAGAGCTGGATGAACTACCAGCAAGTCATCATCACCCTTGGTAGAGAATGCAGAACTTGGTCCAATGGGAGAGCAGAGCTGGAAGTTGATCAGCATATAAATGATAATGCTGGGGATGATGATGCCATTGACTACACTGATTGGTCTGTAATCTGTGGTAATAAATCAGAGTGGGGCTTCTCTGATAGAGCAAAGGGCAGAACCGTCTCTGAACATAGCGTGGCTTACATGATAACACTTTCCAGCATGAGAATGGAGGCAGAGGCAGTTACTGCTGCAGATGGCTGTCTGAAACTTTATTAACAAAGGCAGTTATTGTATCAGACTCACAATCCATGCTTCGAAAGGTCCAGAATGGTTGGCTTCGACATGAATGGAAAACCTCCACAGAAGCATCGAATCTTCAAGAACTGATATGGATCTACTGTCCTGGTCATGCCGGGGTACGTGGCAATGAAAGAGCTGACAGACTAGCTTCAAGAGCACCAATAAATGGTGCATTGGCCATGGATAAGAGAGAAATACTGAAGGCAATTCATGATCGCCTATTAGAGAATGACACTACAATCGATGAATCATCAAGGTTAAGACTGCTGGAATTTGGCATCAAACGTAAGACCAGCAGGGGTGGACGTATGAGAGGACGCATCCGCCGTATATACAACCAGTGCGCAACAGGAACAATTAGCACTCATACCCTTCAACATTTGCTGCGGAAGACTGAGCACCTATGGGTTTGCCCGGAGTGCAATGACGTCGATTCTGATTAACAATAACAATAATAATAACTTTTTTTGATTTAGCATATATATAGTTTGTTTGAACACTTGACATATATTATTACGCTGATGCTTCTACTAGAGAGTTTTCATCTTTTTCGTAATCAATATATATATATATATATATATATATATATATATATATATATATATATATATATATATATATATATATATATATATATATATATATATATATATATATATATATATATATATATATATATATATATATATATATATATATATATATATATATATGACCATATAAATTGTCATCAAGCAACATTTGCTATCCCGTCTACAAACCGGGGTTGATAGTGAACAAAAAAACTGAAACACTAATACCGAACAGCCCCGCGTTGTTACACGGAATATGGCGTCACCACTATAGATGGACTCCTTACAGAAAACCTGCACCAAGCATTTACATGCTGTTGCAATGGTGGTTTGTGTTGTAATTTGTTTCACTTGACGAAGTTGCCAGCCCCATACAAAACTTCCTAGTAGTCGCCTTGTATGATATGCCTAAAAGTGCAGAAGTCCTAATTTGCTCTGTCTCTGTACAGATTAACAGGAGCTACTTGAAGCCCGAACATAATACATATCTTAAATGACATTACAAAGATCTTTTCTGAGTTATAAGACAGATCTTACTTGACACTGCAAGCATCTTACCTGGAACATACTACAGATTTCACACGACATTTACAAACATATTGCCAGGAACATATATACATATCTTAAATGACATTGCAAACATCTTGCCTGTAATATGATACAGATCTTACATGGCACGGCAAACAAGTTACTTAAAAAGTACTACAATTTTCACACGATATTATAAACATATTGACTGGAGAATTCTACAGATACAATACACGAATTTAAAAACATAACATCACACATAACTTACTTGTACAGTAAACGCCAACGACAGCGTACTGGGACGCTTCGCAGAAATCATCATCCTCATCGTCGCTGATAAATACAAACTCTTTCCCTCCTCAGTTAAAGCAAAGTCTACAAGTCCCTCTCAGAACTACAGTGTTCCAATCCTGCCTCAACGGCCGTTTATTACCACATCTGCCCGACCCTTAAATCAACGGAGACATCCACGCATGTTGTCTCGAATATTTTATCCATAAATCACGAACGACTTTTCGTGCACGCGCCGACTTCAGCTGGCTGGACGACGAACTGGAGACTGTTCACTTCAACGCATTTTCACCACTTGTTAACTCCACGCAGTGACTAAATCCTTTTAATGGTTAACAGAAAGCACTAACACTTAGCAATTTGAGGTTTCAAAAACTGCCATTACTTTCAAGCAATTTAAATTGCTATACCAAAAATAGACTGCTGAAAGCTCTATGGCAGGCCAGAAGTAGAAGAAGGAAGAGAGGACAATGTGAAAACAAATAAGGAGGTACTTTTTTTTTAAAAGCTAATGGCAATGAGTCAAAATAAATCGTTGGCATTTTCTCGAAAGCTGGCGACAGTTAGTAAATATTCAAACGTCTAGGTGTCAAATTCACGCCACTTCAAGTACACTTTTAGAGAAGATGAATTACAATATTTGATTGCAGAAAATTACTTATTCGCATTGTTTAAAACTATTGAAAGCACATTCTTCTTGTATACATTTTCGATGTGTGTCCGTTTTTAATAAGCATACCACATGGACATACACTTATATCACACGGAAATATGTATTAACAAACAATGAAGATGTTGTTAGAAAATGGTAGGAAGCAAAGGCAATGAGCAAACTAAATAGATTAAAAAACAAAAATACCCACAGACGAGTCTAGAGGACGGAAGACTCAAAGAGAGTTGACGCATACAGATACAATTTTAGAGATGACGTGATAGGATCTGAGGGGGAAAGCTGCAGAGATTAGAAATAGACACAAATAAGGAAGTGAGAGTGAAGTAAAAGAGGGATAGATAGCCGGAGTGAATGGGAAAGAGAGAGAAACACACAAGTGAATTAGAAAAGAAGCAAGAAACCTTAAAGAAGAGAGAGGAGTGATAAAGATACGGAGAGAGAGAGAGACAAAGAGAGAGAGAGAGAGAGAGAGAAACAGAACTGAAAGGTAAAGAGTGACTTAAAGACAGGGGACCAGTGTGAAGGAGACAGACCCACATACACATACACAGAGAGAAAGAGAGAGAGAGAGAGAGAGGGCTACAGAGTAATCGTGAAAGTGAAGACTTCAAGGTGGAAACTGAAAGAGCAACAACTATAGTGAGAAGAAAAGAATGACAAATACAAATATATATATACATATCAAAGGGAAAGAGTGACGATACATCTAAGTAATAAGAATCGATTGAAGATACATTTAAGAGACACTGGAAGAAAGAAAAATAATAAGAGGAAAAGAACTACTGTCAAAGAAATATGTCAGAGAGATATCTAAAGGAGGTTAAGAGATACAGGAAGGAAGAACTACAGTGTGAAGAAGAGAATGCTAGCCCCTTGTAGTTCCCCTTGGTTCTCTGAAGAGACAAAGAAAGAATAGCCCTACTGTACTCTCAGGCATCTCGTACAAGAGGACTACTATGCCGTTGTTCATGAAGCTGACAAAATAATCATGTAAAAGAAATTGCCACAGAAACCATTGCTGCAGAATTATGTGAATGTTTGGTGCAGGCTTCATACAAGGGAACCCGCTGAAGTGGTGTATCCATCCTCCATAAGGACCACATAGGAAGATGATGATGACGAAGAGTATGTTGAGAGTGGATGAAGGGTAAGAGCCTGAAGGTAATATTATGAAGTCAAATGTTTGTTAAAGAAACTGCTAAAAAAATATTAGCGAAGATAAAGATCTTACATTGGTTGTAGGAAGCTCAACATTAGTAGTTTAGTGGAGACCAAGGAGGAGACAGCTTGGAAAATAAATGCGAGTCCAAGAAGCACAGTATTTGTAACTTAGAGGTGTCAAGGAGTGTTTTTAGGTCTTTGAATGTTTTTTAAAAATGATCCTCTACTCCAGTGGGAGCTTATCTGGTATTTTATGTTGTAGTGAGTCAGTGTATGATTGCTCTGTTTTAATTTTGCCACAGGCGATGTTGTGAGCAGGAATTCAGCCAAGCAGCAAACATTGTGGTATGAAATGATGTTCAGTGAGGTGTGGAAGTGTTTCACGTGTTTTGGATAAACACAGGCAGAAGGGAACGAATGGACATGTAGATGTGCTGGAAGGGGCAGTGGACAGATAGTAGCTGGCATGAACAGAGTGGTTGATGGTTGTGACGTATAATGTAAATATAACCTCAGTAATCCTACAGTAATCCGACCACCTTTGCTTCCCCATTTAGTGTTTATAATTTTGCACGCAAAAACCACGAATTTCGCTGTCTGTCTGACTCATATTTTGAAGCCACGCCTATTTTTCCTGTTTTACATGCGCTGATGAGTGTTTACCAACTTTCGCACCTGGCAGTCTTAACAAGGGAGCGAACCTGGTTTGTCTACCAGAGTTCTCACGCGAGCTGATCTGTCAATCATAGGTCATTAGACAGACGCACGAGGGGAAAAGACCAGATCCTTGAAGAAATACAAGGGCGATAATAATACTTCCCGACCACCTTTGAGGTCCGTGCATTTCAGGCGACGTAAAGCTTTGATCTGCGGAAAGGAACGGAAATCTAAAAGGGGCCCGTTCGCACGGCCCATGTCTTTTAATGTCGTTCGGCATTGCGATTAGAGCGAACAGTAAAATCCTTTATCTCGTAAACGAAGCTCCTTGTTTTTCCCTGCAATGCCGAAGGTGTAAATAAATAAATAAATTTGTAAAACTGATTCAATACCGTTTTATTGGTTTAAATACTTATATGCCGAAGGTGTGAATTGTCACATCCTTTAGAGATAATTGCACAAAATCTGTATATATACTGCGTTCTCTCCAAGTCAGTTATCAAGTCTCTCAGAAAATTTTGGATAGTCTGAACGCGTACGCTAGAACCTATGGGGAATAGTGCGTTAATAGCCTTCGTGGGGATTTATTCTGTTTTCTGGTAATAATATAAGTTGTGCTTAAGTGTTCATTGTGTTAAAGTTTTACCATTTTTATTCACTGTGATTCCCTAGCATTAAGACTAGTGAAATAGCAAACGCGTAGATATTTTCTTACCAGTGGTTCAGTTTAATGTAAAAATCCATCAACCATTCTTTTCACCAGAAGATACGGTTTAGTTGACTAAGTATAATGCTATAAGTGACGGATAAAGTGACAGAGTAGAATTCGCATTATATTTCATTGTGTGTAATTTTCTAAATGACTAGTGTTTAATATCATGTGTCAAAACAATAGACGCCGACAATCAACTAGGTAGTAATGACAGGCGATATTTGTTAAGGGCGCGTAGTTATAATCAAATTATAACTGACATTGTGCGTTGATTGTTTACCGGATCGGGGGGGGGGGGAGGCGGCATGCCTAAAACCCAACCTGTACTCGCTAAGCGAAGCACGATAAGATAGGCTAAGACACCCTGTGCCTTTAATTTAATTAGGTGACGGAGAGGATAAGAGATCATACCCTTACGCGTGATAGTATAGGATATTGGCATTTTGGTTAAATGTTTTTTTCTTCCTAATATAGTACCAGATCAAAACCAGGGCCAGGGGTTTTCTATTTTGGTCCTTTCCTCAGTTACTGAAGGAGTAATAGTTGTCGTTTTTCCTTGGCGTTCGTCCTCAGTACAGGTGTGAACAGGAATTGCCAAGACGACAAACTAACATTTTAACTGTAAATTTGAGTTAACTGGACTTACAAAATACCCAGATTGTTTATTCAATTTTATCAGCCCGCTGTGGCAATATACATAACATTTTTCCCGACTTCTGACAGTCGTTTTTTTCCAAGTGGATTTTATCCAGGAGAATACGCTGTTTCATAATCGGCACTCACCCCAGAGCAAGCCGATAGGATTTATCATCATCCTCTTAATTAACAGTTTAGCAACCATATGTTTTTTTTCTTTAGCTATTGGAAGTACTTTCTACTGTCTTCTGTGAACACAAGATCGCGGTTTATTTTTTGCTACATGAACTATTTGAGGTGACATTGCATATCGAAGGATCAACCACCAAATTTGGCGTCCCCCATTATAAAAATTAATTATTTGTGGAGGGACTGGTGCCCACTTCGGAGGATAAAACTACTGGATCATGATACATATGCATGGATGTTTACGTTAAAGAGTGTTACACCAAGTTTAGGTAAGGCGTGATTGATGTGGCCACGAATGACAGAGTGAGAGTGAATATTTTCTAGTTACGGAAACTGTACCATCCTTTATTTTCTTTGCAAATACTGTTATTTTACTGGATAGCTTAAGTAGGAACTTTGTTCTTTTGTTTACTGTCTATTCTATAACCTAGTGTTAATCTTTGACCTTTTGGGTTATTAACTTCTTTTGGGATCTTTTTTTTCCCAACAAGGGGTGAGGGCACTTATTGGGTTATCTTCCTATGTCTGTAAACATGATTATATTGATTTCTATATGTTTGATGTTGTAAAGTTTAAGTGATAATAAACTAAACAAGAACTTAACTTGTGTGTTGGTCAGACCCATATCCATTTACCATAGTTTTTTTCCACGTTTGTGTGTCTTGTTGTCACATAATTGTGTGTGTGTGAGTAGTAAACTTATAATTATACTTATAGGGAGGTTTGACAGATCGTCTTATACTAAAGATAGTCGTATAGATAGGCTGGACTAGAGAAACCACTCATTCCAGAGACAGATCTTCACCTTAATCTATTCACTCGTGGAATCTATTCTAACACCTTTCTTTCTCATTTACCCCCCACCTTCTTCTCTACTCAGACGTAACCAAATATCTCTCTTTACCTATCTAAAAATGTATGACAATGGTTAGAGATCACAAGTATGCGACTAGAGGGCATGTGGTTTTCTGAAGAGGATTTGTTCATGAAGTAGATTTTTGACATGGTTTTCTGACTAACCAAAGTTGTGAAATACTATGTGATGCGTGATGCCATATGATGATGGATGGCATCCGCATGTCTGGTTTTGTGTAGTGTGTAGATGTGTTCAGTCAAAACAATGTTCATGCAACAATAACAGGGCAATCCACATAGGACGTCAGTAAACTCACGACGTATAAAGTCAATGAGTCTTGAAACAGCCGTTGACGTTTTTCTTCATTATTTATTGTGGACGCCACAGTGACAAAATGGTTACGCAAATGTGTAGGCACATCAAACAGTCATTATCACAGCAACATTCAATACAGCAATAAACGGTAGACAGCATTACAATGATGAGTCAGATGCATGTTATATTTCAAAGTGCTGTAAATGTAGTCAGGTGGAAAACTCCATCCTTTTCTATAACAGCCAGGAGATAACCAGATGTATGAGATCAGTTCACTCTCCTTAGTTTGACTTCAGCAAGACAGACACGTCTGCCGAAGTATAAATAATGTCCTCAAAAATATCCTCTAGATAATAAAGGTTTTCTAAACCTAGTTCATTTAACAAAGTAGCAAGTAATGGTCCTTGGTACATGCATCAACCGATGCAGTACAATGCAGCGACATGTGAGCTGGGAAAAAAACATCTCGTGACGACGACTTTCGGAGACAGGCTATGAATCGAAATCGCTCACGACCCAAAATCGATAGAGTTAATGAAAAAGTCAATTTACCTTGCTTTCATGAAATACACAGAAATATCACGCCTCCCGACATGTGGGAAAACACTAGAGGTATTATCTCGACTAAACGAAATATCCATAAGAGGACTACACATCCCTGACAGAACAAAAATAGCGGAGATCCCCTCTTCAACGAGGCATCTCTTTCGCCATTCCAAATCGCTCACTCCCACTAGTGGTGGGCGGAAACCGATCGACCAAACAACAAGACAAGTCATGCGCAGTCCAGCGCAAAAATGACCACAGCTCAAAAGTTAACTGCATTCGATACTAACGCGAGAAGACAAATGCTTACCGAGAAAAGTGACTATAGATTTCAAGCAGTTGTTGCCCTTGCGTTATAAAACAGATATTGAAATAAAACGATGTTGCGAGAATTTATCACGCAACATATCACCACCTCCTCCCGATAAAAAAAAATGTGGAACATATTTTTTTTTCCAATATCAAAGAGCAAGCGATAAGCGGCTCAAAACGCACGAATTATGCGCTGATAATTAATTAAATTGCCAAACAATAGGCTAATTATAGAGTGTCTGGTGAGGATATACCTCAACAGAAAAATAAATATGTCTCAAAAAATATTCACATCGGGGAGGTGTCACCAACACACATCACGTTAGCATGTAAACACAATATACGTATGCAAGTTACTATAATCATCATTAAACAGCATACTCTAATATTGTCTTTAAAAATGGATGTACAAATCTGATAGGAAAATTTAAATAGTACATTCTTTGACATGTAATGACATAAGTACATAGCAAAGTTAAACTACATGACGATCCAGGACATATGCTCTGGTATTCCGAGGGTAAGTACACAATCTAGAACTCGTAAGGTAAGTCCTCAGCTCAACAATGACATTCTGAGAAAGTACAAGCAATATAATGCTAATTAATAACTAATATGCTTCATAAGGTACAATACATTATTAATAATTGTGGCTGTTTAGTAAACTAACGGCCCTTATATTAACTACTCAGTCCTCCTCTATCATTTTAAAAAAAACGAACAGAAGAAGATGACAACAAAGCACGATAGTGTGTACATATAAAGTAAGTACAGATGTGCTAATCTATTGTAGAAATATAGGTGTGTTATGACTCTGTAATATATAGAAATATAGGACAGAAGTATTAGTTGGAGTCATGTGGGCATCTAGACAAAATGTCAGCCATCACATTATCCGCACCACGGATAGCTCGTACCGTGAAGTGAAAAGGTTGAAGAGCTATAGCATATCGAGTGGATCTCGAACTCTTCAAATTCTTAGTCTGAATAGCTGTAAGAGCTTTCTGATCAGTCTCTAGAATGAAATGTGCGCCCAGGAGGAATCTTTGTAGCTTTAGAATTGACCAAACCATCGCTAACAACTCACGGTCTAAAACCGAGTAGTTCCTCTCTGCCGCATTTAGTTTTCTAGAAATGTACATAACAGGATGCAGAGTATTTGCATATTCTTGCATCAGTGCTGCTCCAATCCCAGTGGATGAAGCATCACTCCGAAGAACAAAAGTCCTATCAAGAGTAGGTAATCTTAAGATGGGAGGAGAAGAAAATATATTCTTGATTTGGTCTAGTGAAGATTGGCATTCTTCAGACCAACGGACCAGATTAGGCGAACCTTTCTTCAACAATGTTGAGAGAGGTGCCATGATCGAAGATAAATTTGGAATAAATCTCCCATAAAATTGAATTAAACCTAAGAGACTCCTAACTTGTTTCTTCGTTTTAGGAACAGAGATGTTCAGTATTTTGGAAGTATTGTGGTCTTCTGTCTTCAAGAGACCATGACCAACACGATGACCCAGGAAAGAGATTTCACCAAAACCAACAAAAGCTTTAGAAGGTTTTGCTGTCAAATTATTCTCACGTAGAGTGGACAGTAAGTCATATAACCCTAAATAGTGATCTTCCCAGGTATCACTGAAGAGACAGATGTCATCTAAGTATGCGATGACATCCGAACGATGTGACAGAATTCGACGCATCATGCGAACGAAAGTTGCAGGGGCGTTCATGAGACCAAAAGGCATAACATTCCATTGAAATAGACCCCTAGGTGTAGAAAAAGCAGTAAGAGGTTTGGCATGCTCTGCTAAAGGCACTTGCCAATAACCTTTAGACAAGTCAAGTTTAGTGAAGAATCTAGAATTAGAAAGTCTAATCAGTAGATCTTCTAACAAAGGCATCGGTTCAGCGTCGAACTTTGTGACCTGATTCAATTTGCGATAATCAACGCAAATTCGTATGTTCTTATCCTTCTTCCGGACAATAACCATGGAAGAAGAATATGGTGAAGTCGATGGTTCAATTATATTTAATTGAATCATTTCATCCAATTCCTTTTCCACTTGCGACTGAAAGTGTATAGGAATAGGATACGGCCTAACCCTAATTGGATTATTGTCGGTAAGAATTATGTCATGTTCTATGACATCTGTGTGTCCAGGAATGTCAGTGAGAACATCCTGAAATGTTTGTAACATCGACGAGACTTGTCGATGTTCGTCACCAGAAAGATTAGGAGAAACAGAAACGTTTTTCCAAGATTCCGTAGAATGTAATGGAACCACTGGAAGGGGAAGGTTGACATCAGAGAAGGTAGCTTCCTCATCCTGAATGACAGACAGGGATGAATAATGACCGTGAGGTGCAGGAGCATCATCCGTTGCCTGGAAAATAGGCAGCAAATAGTCCGGACGTTCGTGAAATTCCGAAAGCATGTTTATGTGGAAAGTTTTATGCTTTCCATCAATATCGACCACATAGTCAACATCGGAAATCCGAGAGACTATTGCATACGGACCTTTCCATGCAATAAGAAGTCTATTTTCCCTACTGGGGAGTAGGACGAATGCTTTGTCACCTGGACAAAGTTGTCGTAGACATCTATTCTTGTTAGCAAACTGCCTTGCCTTCTCTTTAGCAATTTCTGATGAAGCAGTTGCTAGCTTACATGCCTCAATGATCTTTTGTCTAAGAGCAATGACATACTCATATGAGGATTGAGTTTCATCGCTAATATCATCGGCAGTGATGAGATCGTGTAATAAAGACATAGGGCCGCGTGGACGCGCGCCAAAGACAAGTTCGAAGGGAGAAAATCCTGTGTGTTCATTAGGGACTTCTCTATAGGCAAAGAGAGCCGCGGGTAAAACCCTGTCCCAATCTTGAGGATGATCTTCAGTTATCTTACCAAGCAAAGTCTTGAGCGTTCTATTCAGACGCTCAACTAACCCATTAGACATAGGATGGTAGATACTACTGAGAGATCGTTCAATATGTAAGGTAGACATTACCTGTGACATAGTGTCAGATATGAGTTGAGTGCCATGGTCTGACAATATTTCTCTGGGGAACCCCAAGCGAGAAAATATCAACCAAAGAGCATCTGCGATATCTGTAGTAGATATGCTCTTAAGAGGAATAGCCTCTGGCCAACGTGTGCACATATCGACACATGTAAGGATAAACTGATGTCCTCTGGCCGACTTGACCTTAAAAGGGCCAATAATATCTATGGCCATTTTCTGAAACGGCCGAATAGGAATGTCAGCAGCCTGGATAGGCGCAGCATGTCGTGGTCCTCTAGATTTGACCTCCTGACATACCTTGCATGATCGGCAGTAAATACGAATGTCCTTATTGACAAAAGGCCAAAAGAAAGCCGCAAGGACTCTCGACTTCGTACGGGCAAAACCCATATGTCCAGCACATTGCGAGTCATGAGCATGTTGTAATATTTGGACTCTCATGCTCTTGGGAACAAGAATTTGCGAATGTGCCGACGTAGTCGAATCTTGTACCATACGTACAAGTACGCCGTTTCTCATTGCAATCCAAGATTTTCTATTTGTATCCTGATTCGGATCACCTTTCTTCGCAAGAACGAAGAATTTTTTTAAAGAAGGATCTTCTTCTTGCAATTTTATGAAAGAGTCACGAGTAATTACTAAGTGACTATCTTGGCTATCAACTTCATTATCACTATTCAGTGAAGTTTCGGGTGTTTGTAGAGCTTGTGCTCTTGTAACTACTGCATTTGTAGCTTGCATGTTATTATCTTCCCAAGCAGCAATCTGCTGTGGGGTACACTCCCTAACTCCGTGAATACGACCAATAATAAGGTCCGCAATAGGATTAGGTAAGAGACAAGCATGCACATCTCCAGTAAAGAAAGGAGTGGCAATGCGAATTACAGCAGTAGGATATTTTTCTAGAGTGCCGCCAAATGTGACACATTTAATAACCCTTCCTGTAGCACAAGATGGATCTACAAGCGATTGTCTAACACCAATAGTGGTGCATCCGGAATCGAAAAGTAGTGAGACCGGAGTATCATTAACAAGACCCTTATGTAGAATTAAAGAACCCCTCCCGTCATGCGCAACAGCAGCAGGAAGAGCGGGAAGTGGGTGACCACAACTCAAAGTAGTTATGGTACCCGGTTCGAATAAAGTACTGCATTGGGGGCATTTGTTTGCTCTCTCAAAGTCAAAAGCAGAACTAGTGACAGCGTCAAAGTTTTTACTATCAACAACATGATTACAGGCTCCCTCAGTTTCCTGTTGTACAGCATTAGCCTGCTGATATCTCTTTTTTTTGTGTTGAGATCTACCCCGACTATTATTACCTCTGAAGTTATCAGAGTTATTATTATCTCTGCAGTTATTATTGTCTCTATTGTAATTGTTATACTGGTTCGAATTCCAGTTTCCACGATTACTATCATGTTCACATTGATGCGAACATCTATTTGTTTGGTTCTGAGGTCTTCGGCAGGAATAACCTCTATTACCATATCCTCTTTTGAAATGCTTATAATTATTAGGGTGATAGTAACGAGTACTATCAGGTTGTCTCCAATTCTTCGAAGAAGAATCACCATGAAATTGATTTCCATGATTTTGACAGAAATTACCGCTGCCCTTTCTATCAAAATTTTGTTGGGATCTACGAGCAAAGTTTTGACCATACGGAGCTGCCGAAGCAACTGGTAAACCTTCTTTCACCTTAGAGTTACCCATGGTTATGTGTGGGTGCGCAGTTACGTATTGGCAACAGAAATCTTCCATTTCTTTTATTGTTTTAGGTTTACGTTCATGAAGGAAAGCAAGGAAAGACTCATTGACAGACGACATGACTTTGTCTCTAAGTATTAAGTCCATAAGTCCTTCATAAGTTTTTTCCGTCTTAGATAGTTCAACCCATCGTGAGAAAGTAATGCGTATTCTTGCAATAAACTCGGAGAATTCAACTCCATTTTCAGGTAACATGTTTTTAAATTGTAGACGATAGCCGTCTTCGTTAAGCTGATATTTCTTTAACAAAGCGGCCCTGACAACCTCATAATTGCTCTTGTCAGGTTCATCCACCATATTTAATATACTTAGAGCTTTACCTGTCAGTATCCCTGATAACTGATAAACATATTTTGCTTTGTCTATGTTATGAGCTGTACATGCTTGTTCAAATCTGTCCAGATAGAACATTATGTCATCACTGGAAGGACTAAATGTTGGTAACTTAATCTTAAAAGTATCATTATTAGCCTTCCCAGAAGATGAACCCTTGTTTGAATCATTACCATTACTCATGCTCGTCAATTTCAATTTCTCCAACTCTAAAGCTAAGAGTTTTTCTTCATGTTCCATTTTTGCTTTCCTCTCATCAGACTCTCTTTGTAACTTCCTTTCTTCAGCTTGAGCCTGCATTTGAAGTCTTTCATTTTCAGCTTCTTTTTCAAGTCTTTTATTTTCAGCTTCTTTTTCAAGTCTTTTATTCTCAGCTTCTTTTTCAAGTCTTTTATTCTCAGCCTCTAGCTGTAGCTTTCTTTCCTCAGCTTCTGATTCCCTTTTTTGTTTTTCCATTTCCATTTGGAATCTCTTTTCATCCACCTGCATCTGCAGTTTCTTTTGTTCAGCTTCCATATGCAGTTTCTTTTGTTCAGCTTCCATTGCTTTATCATATCGAGCAGTTGCAAATTCTTCTAACTTATCACCAGTCTTCCCAAGCAATTTACCCTGCTCAATAAAGTGCTCAAATGTAGACATGTTGTCTAACATATGAGTCCAAAACCTGAAATAATTAACTAATTTATTTCAAACCTAAGTGTAACAAGTCTTAATTAAGCACTTGTATATTCACATCACATTATATTATCCCAGTCTCTGTGGGAAACAAGTCTCCAATCAAAGAACTTGTATATGAAATATCAGCACTCAAATCTTGATCATAAGTGCACTTCTCATTCAATAGTGCACGACACTATTCATCATTCATTTATCATCAGTATAGTAGTAACAGTGCATTAGCATAGCCCATTAACTAATTACTATAACTGTAAACAATGACTATGTAAACACATGCAGAATGTAAACATTGAAAATGTAAACAATACAAACAATGTAAACAATAACACTGTAAACAATAACAAAGATCAGCAACAATACAAAAACTTTCGCAGAAATCAACTAAAAATAAAGCAGAAATTAATGAAATATCACAAAAAATGTGACGATATCTGCGATAGAATTAAACAAAATACATGACACCACAGTGTATAAACAAAAATGTTGTATGAAACTAAATTATAGACAAGAGTAGGCTAACAAATACAAACAAATCACAACAAAACTAAAGAATGTGAAATAATAACGAAAACAATATTAAAACATGTCATCACAGCTAACATAAATAGCAACAGAAGTCGCTTAGCAAATTCCAGTATCGGAAATTTGCAAACCCTACAGAAAACGCTCACAATAGACGACCTCTATGACGTGGCATAATCTAACGGAGACACCACCCAACCGAGAACCCGCTGAAATATAAACATATAAATATACGAATAACATATAGACATATAACATATAGAATGAGATGATACACAGAAGACTCAGCAGAAGTATAAGGGCACAGTTTACATACAAACAGGCCACTTAACTTAAAGGCTTCCAATCGTAGAACAGCAGAAAAACGGATGTCAATCAACGTCCTAAAGAGCGAAGCTCCAACGATGATGGCACATCTGAACTGCTTCCACTGCTAACACGATGGTACAAGAGCTTCTGACATACTGTGTGTTGAGTTGTTTCGGCACTTGACCTTCTAATCCAAAAGTAAGTTGATGGAAATCGGTACTTGGCCTTCTTCAGAAAACAACCCGTTTCAACCGGCACTTGACCTTCTCAAAAAACGACAGCACTGGAACCTTGACAGCAGCAACTTGCTTGACTTGCGTAAAAGATAACAGCAGTCCGAGTTATCCGGCAACATGTAACAACGCCGGGTACTGTCAAATTCTTGTTTCCGTCAAAAAGTTGAAATTTTGACTTTTACCGGGCAACGCCGAGTACTTTGAAAATTTTGAAGATGTTGACTGTATTGAAGAATGTTAATTTCTTGAAGGATGCTGATGAATTCTTGTTGAAAATGAAGTGGGTAAGGGACCCCGTGTTTGCTAGTACCAGAATCAAACCAGCTTATGGCCACCAAATGATGCGTGATGCCATATGATGATGGATGGCATCCGCATGTCTGGTTTTGTGTAGTGTGTAGATGTGTTCAGTCAAAACAATGTTCATGCAACAATAACAGGGCAATCCACATAGGACGTCAGTAAACTCACGACGTATAAAGTCAATGAGTCTTGAAACAGCCGTTGACGTTTTTCTTCATTATTTATTGTGGACGCCACAGTGACAAAATGGTTACGCAAATGTGTAGGCACATCAAACAGTCATTATCACAGCAACATTCAATACAGCAATAAACGGTAGACAGCATTACAATGATGAGTCAGATGCATGTTATATTTCAAAGTGCTGTAAATGTAGTCAGGTGGAAAACTCCATCCTTTTCTATAACAGCCAGGAGATAACCAGATGTATGAGATCAGTTCACTCTCCTTAGTTTGACTTCAGCAAGACAGACACGTCTGCCGAAGTATAAATAATGTCCTCAAAAATATCCTCTAGATAATAAAGGTTTTCTAAACCTAGTTCATTTAACAAAGTAGCAAGTAATGGTCCTTGGTACATGCATCAACCGATGCAGTACAATGCAGCGACATGTGAGCTGGGAAAAAACATCTCGTGACGACGACTTTCGGAGACAGGCTATGAATCGAAATCGCTCACGACCCAAAATCGATAGAGTTAATGAAAAAGTCAATTTACCTTGCTTTCATGAAATACACAGAAATATCACGCCTCCCGACATGTGGGAAAACACTAGAGGTATTATCTCGACTAAACGAAATATCCATAAGAGGACTACACATCCCTGACAGAACAAAAATAGCGGAGATCCCCTCTTCAACGAGGCATCTCTTTCGCCATTCCAAATCGCTCACTCCCACTAGTGGTGGGCGGAAACCGATCGACCAAACAACAAGACAAGTCATGCGCAGTCCAGCGCAAAAATGACCACAGCTCAAAAGTTAACTGCATTCGATACTAACGCGAGAAGACAAATGCTTACCGAGAAAAGTGACTATAGATTTCAAGCAGTTGTTGCCCTTGCGTTATAAAACAGATATTGAAATAAAACGATGTTGCGAGAATTTATCACGCAACACTATGGTTTTTGATATTTCGCTGGTGACTAATGGCCCTACGTTCATTGTGACTTGATTTGTTATATAAACTTGAACTAGCTGTTTGAGTGCATTTATTTATCATAAATTATTACAAAGACAGTGAACGTGACAGAGGTGTATGGTTGGTTCTTCAGTCGCTACATTTCTAGAACAAGGTTGCCACTGAAGTTCTAGAGATAAACCCAGATTTTCTTCTAAAAAACCCCCCAGAAATACCCATATTATTTTATGCCTCAAATACAAGTGATAGACGATGCTCACACAATCTTTTAGTGCAACTTTAGCAGAAATAAGCTGTGTGCTACCAATTTTTATTTATTTCTTTATTTTAATTTTATTTTTTATTACCAAAAATTCACAATTATATAAAAATGATTTTATTAACACCCGAATATATGAACTCTTGAAAATGAGATATTTTAACAGTAACATTCTTACAGTAGTTACATTAACAAAATGTTCCTCAAATCAAATATAAAATGTTAGTTGTAATTTGTTGCTGTTGAAAATTGTTACTTGTCCATTTCGACAACTTCTCCTTCGTCAAGATCATATGCATGAATTGACAACATTTTTTATATTTAATTATAATATACATATAATGTATAATGCTCAGTGCACAGAATATACATACATTGTAAATGTCAATTGTCAAATATACCCAGATTAATGCAGATTTAGAAAAACAATACCCAGATACCCAGACGAAAGACAAAAAACCCAGATCTAGTAAAAAATTCCCAGCTGTGGCAACACTGTTCTACAACCACCCACACACACCCGACCCGTCACAGAGGAGACCAAGGAGAAGACAGCCGGGTAAGTAAACGCGAGACCAAGTAGACTATATGATTTATGGAGATTCAAGATTTACTGTCTGCAAACAAAACTCCAATCATGCCAGTTCTCTACCAGAACTCTCTTATAAACATGGAATGAGAAAACAGACATTACCCATGGGTAACTTTCTCAGACTGATTAAGAAGTAGAAAAATTCAAGAAAAAAAAAAAACACGAAAAATGGGCACCAACGTCTTGGTAACATGAATAGTGAATAGGTCGCCTGCGACACATACAGTGAAAAAAACCAAGACAAACAATTGACAAGAATCCACACGATTATAGAGAAATAGGTAAACACAGCGCTACATAGACTGAAGCAGTAGACACAACGCTTGATATGACACACCTGAGGGAGCTATAGACCTGTTATTGCTATGTTTTCTTATAGACCTCCGGAAACGAGACGGTGTATCATGAATATATGCCTTGACTTTTTTTCCCCACTTCATCAGTGCTGATTTCATGCACTCTAATGTTATTATGTTTCAAAATAATTGTATAATGTCGCATGTAGGTTTCAATCATGATTTTTCCCCTTTTCTACATATTTTGTTTCTTGATTAAAATTAAATACGGGTCACAACATATTTATTCAACCAGCTAAAGATAGGAACTACTGATTAGTGTAAATGTGGCACCGATAATGTGACTGCTGAACATCTTCAAAGATTCCCAACTTATGAGCAACAAAGAAAGCACATATGGCCGTCAACAGTATCATTCCTGGAAGAACTCAATGGAGATACATATAACCTCAAGCTGAGCACTGCTTTCTTTGAAAATATTCAAGTAGATTTCTGACAGTGTACGAAGAAGAAGAAGAAGAAGAAGAAGAAAATACCGTAAATTTGAGTATAATCTTAATTTACTGTTACCGTATGGCATTTCTATGAAATTAATATTTAAAATTCATTTGATAATAAATGAATTCAGTATAAAATTTGAGAGAAAGGAAGGGCATAATGTTAGACGGGCATGCGTGCCCAATTCTCAACACTTAGAAAATAAAGTGCGTTTGTTTATTAATACATTCACCCCATCAAACAAACTGTTAAATAATGGAGGATAGCTGGTGAACTAGCGGGCTAAAGTACAAAGTATATCCATTATCGTGATCACATTCACATTAAAAACCAAAGTGCCTTCCACCGCCTGTTTACTCACCTTGTCACATTGTACTGAAACCGATACTGCCCTTCAATAACGTTAGTCGTGAGGGAAAAGAAGAAACTTTTTTTTTTATTTAATACCTCGCACGGTTGTTGACATGATTTTAGAACCACTACTCACTTTTAATGGTCCGCTCACATTAATGCAGGTCTCACAATTGACATATTGACCGGTTGCTAATACTGGCACGTCGAAGCCAAACCACAGTAGTGTGTCTGTTTAGTAAACATGAACCGCTTGTTGGGATCCTCAACTAGTTGCTGAAAATTTCATTTATGGTAGAGGTTTTTTACTTTCTTTATACGTACGAACTTCAGTTGGAACTAACTAAAGCTATATTCCTCCCCGTTTTCTTTGCTTCTTTTTATTTGTCGTAAAAGTGTTTCATTAAGCGCCGTGAAATGCATAAGCAAACACAGAGGATTTTAAAAAATCATTTGTTTTCGCCAGCATCCTGATTCCTGGTTAAGAGAACTTTTATTTTACGACCCTAGCGCGAAGCTAGCTAAAAAACCCATTCAATACGGTTTCCACCTCATTCGATTTAGCCCCCTAGGCACCCACCGCCTCCCCCGTTTTAACCATCACTTATGCTTCTGCGAGTCTGTGAACCTGAAATCTCGGCTGCTCATAAATTTCGATTCTTCCAGCATGTTAATCTTGGAAATGGCGCGAGTGCACATTCGCGATTGGATTTTCACAGCATAAGAAATATGTGGAGGCCTTCGTAAATAAAAATAAAGATTCATAATTTGAGGCTGATTGCAAAATAAATTCTGTAAGACATCATCAGCTCCCGAGAAATTCCAGTGAGGGCATTCAGAGAAAGTCAACAACAGCTATAAACAACAAAGAAACTCTTTCACCTATTGCAAGCATACTTCAATAAACAAAGTTTCTCCTACTTCTCTCTGTATATCTCTCCATCATTCGTTCATCACTCATTACACTTCTGCTCCCAAAGGAGCATAGATCTTCATCAAGTTCTCCTGTCACGTGCCATCAACACAAGGTCTTTTCATTTATTTCTTCTTTCCCTCTGATTTCTTGTTGTGGTTCCAGTTCTCTTCTCCGTGTGTTTTTCAGCCTATCTCTGCTTGTCTTATCAATAGGATTCTAGAGCAAGGATTGCCTGGTAATGCGTCTGCATATCGTCAATCCTAAAAATGTGATAGTTGGAGAGAATATAATTCTATGTGAAAAATGCGAAATTTGTCAATAGTAAATTCTTCATTTACTCTTTGTCACTTTCGTTATTTCTTCTTCCCTTCTTCATTTCTTATGTTGATGATCATGCCACTCTTTATTGGCAGTTTAAAAAAAAAAATTGTCATTAACAGAACTTCAAAATGACAGGTATTCTCAAACTGTGTCCAGAAGTATTAATTCATTCATTGACTGTCATACTGACTTGCTTTGACAGTCATGTCTCTACATTTCCTAGAGTTTCTGTCGTTTTGAATCAGCTGTGTTTTGAGTCCTTTCCCACAGCATGTGGTCAGCTTGTCCAAGTATTTCTCTTTCTGTCTTCTTATTTTTTTCCCCTAGAGTTCAGTTTGACAGTTGTTACCCGGTTATCTAATTTTCTCTTTTTATGACGTGTCCCAAGAACTTTTACTGACTTGCCTTCTCTCATGGATTAGTTGACATACTTTCTTGTGTTTCTCTTAGAACTTTTTCATTCGAATTTCCTCATTCGATTTTCTTTGAAAATAAAGTGCTTTCGCTCGCTTGTTCGTTGGTTGATTCCCCCATCAAACAACCTGTTAAATAATGCAGGATAGCTGGTAGAATATAGGGTTACATAACGTCCTCATTCTGCCATCAATGGTACCTATACCTTGTAGCGGTATGGCAGCTTGCGTACCCTGACAATCCCCAGAGCTATGCCAGTGGGAATTTTACTCCTGGTAGGTTCAACCAAGCTAGACTGGTCTGTGTGGGTAGGGGTGAGACAAAAGCTGGTACCCTGGTCCTCCAGGTTGGTGGTTTTAGCATAGGGCTGACACCCCTGTCTGTGTAAAAAAAAACAATAAAGTTACGGAAACAACAATAAATGAACAAACTTTGCTGCGGGATGGACATTCGGAGTCTGTGGCTCGTATGACTGTCAGTGGTGAAAGCCGAAAGGAAGCCACTGACATGAAAACGGATGTCCTGACCGCAAAACAGGATACAAGACAACCTGGCGGAGGACTGTGGGTGCTGAGATGCAAAGAATGAACCAGAGTTGGGGCACTGTACAAAGGATGGCCACCGACCGAGCAAAGTGGAATCAATTTTGTTGTTGCCCTACAAGACGCCACTAGGCGTGATGGCCACTGACTGCTTTGACGGTCGGCGGCTAAGGATCACAGAAGAAGAAGAAGAAGAAACGTCCTCATTAATGCGGACTGTCACGAAATGGATTTAGGACTAGAGACTGTCTACATATAGTGACAAGACAATAGTAAGAAGAAAGACTGAAATGATAGATTCAGATAGAAATATAGTGCAAACTGTGAAAGTTGAGACCATTGGCTCCGAGGTTGAGAACCGAGGTTGATTCTTTCCTCGCCACTTCGGACGTTTAAATTGCTATGGCCTCGAACCACCTCTAACTACCCTATGGGGATAAGGTTCAATTAAGATTCACAAACACCAAGGTACAGACAACATATAGCTACTGTACTAAAGGAAATGACTGATGCCAGCTACAATTTATACAAGTTTATTATACACCTATAAACAACAAACATATGCATGTCCCTTACATCAAGTGCGAGGATGCACTCCTGAAACAAAAGCAAGCACAGTTAAAAATGCATCAACCCCAACCCTTCTCCCACAATTGCAACCTGTATGGAGAAAGAAGGTAAGGTTAACTGAAATGAACTACACTGCACTTGATGTCGCCTACACTCCAAAACTAGCTGTTCTAAATTCTAACTCTAACTCTAAGTCCACTGATAGCTGGAACGACGGCGAAGTGACTACACAATCTCTGCACAGACTTCGGTTCTACACAGCCTATCCTGGAATCTCCTGAACACAACTAACTGCACCTCTAAACTTCAGCAGCTGTCCTCTGCTATGATTCACCAAAACTAACAGTTCTGCCTATCTGTGCTGACTTCAGTAGAGAGAATGTTTACCCTATCTCTCTCCACTAACTCTGGACTTGATGACTGAGGGTTAACAAAACCCCACTGGATTCTGGACTGGAACTGTAGCGGACTTCTACCACTCGGAAATTACCTGCCCGAGTACCTATAACTGGGCTGTCGGCTTTATTATGGCCGTGAAGAAACGAACACAAACTTATCACACCGCTGGCAGCCTGCCAAATCTGCGTGTGTAACGAGCGTCAGAGCTCAGGATTTATCCACAAAAATCCTATTCGCTGGAAAATGTCTTCCCCTGGTTGGGAAAACGTATTTTCTTCCTCTCCGTCCACTAACTCTGGCAACTAACGTAAAACCCTTGCAGTTCTGCGAATGCCCCAACTTTGCCGTGGGAGAAATTTTGTGGTCTCAAAATTCCGCTCTCATTCCCACAAAAAAGCCGGCACCTGCTGTTTAGACAAAAGCAAAAACAACAGCTAAACAAAACGTTAATACTCTATTACAAATAACAATTAACTTCCTGACAAACCCTTAAGTCTTTAACACTTAAGTCTCCCCCGTCTATAATCAATACAGCTCCCCTACTCTCTCTCCCGTTATGCACCACCATACAAAATCATGCAAACAAAGTCCGCTCCCCCCACTGAGCTCCCTTCTCTACCTGAGCCCACAAGGTAAACATTGGCTAACCCAGATCGCCTGTTCTGCCTGACTAACTCCGAGCAACAACCATATTTTCAATGGCCCGTCTGGGCAGACGTACTGTGGCCTACTTCTTACGCTGACACTAATGCCGTAATGTTTAACACAACTAAAAACTAGCCTTCTCAAGGAATTCCTAAAATTCCCGTCAATAATAGTAATCACATTCAAAATGAAATACAAAATAATTCCCTTAACATAAATAAATGTCATCTCCATCTTCTGAATACACAGAATAACAAAGCACAATCAATAACCTATAACCCTGTTTACGCTAGCATCTACATGCCGTCAAAAGTTATACATAACCCCTGGTTATCAAATTGAAAACCCCGTAGTTCAACCACGTGTTTGTAATTTTATGACCACGTGCTTATCTCCCCCTCGTCCCTCTGAACGTCGTATCAATAACAATTCCGTAACCAACGCGCCCACGCGCTTCCAAATTATGCCTCTTTCACTCCCGTCCACAGATATATGCGTAACTATATAAATAGCGAGCATCAATACTCTCACTAAAATCACAAATAAAAATACACATACGCGCTCCCGACTATTCTGTAAATAAATAAAATTCGCAGATGCGAGTTTCTCTCCCGACCGACTTTGCAATAATACAAAGCGGTGATATCTCAACTTTTAAACCATGCCGCTATTCTTTCAACAAGGAATTAAATGGACCTAGTTTCTCATGTCTATCACTCAGATCGAATTGATGGCTCTGGAGTTAAATTAAACTAAACTGCCCAAAGAAACTTAAATGATCGGCTAGGACTAGAAAAATTAAATAAAGTCCTCACGCAAAAATTCATGCTTACCAAATCTCGAATGTCCAACTGAAGGGCAATCGACTTGACTCTGGCAACCCGGCTTTGGCAATTTTTTTCCATTAAAAGAGAAAGAAACTATGAAATATAGGCCTTTTATAATCAAGACCCCCACGCGCCGACTTCATGACGTCATATGCGCGGCGTGGTTCTTAAAGCCAATGGGCGCTCTGCATTTCAACTGCAGTTAGCTCTCCGCCAATCAGAACCTTAGATCTTTCTGATGCAACCAGTCCCCGCTAGACAAAGAACCAGGAATTGGTCCTAGCCCTATACTGCGGAAATGAAGCAAAAATGGCCGCAAATAATTTAACTCCCGAAAAATGCGTATATGGCCACGCAATATCTTTAAAAAAAGACAATCTGGTGCCAATCCTGATCTAGCATCTATAATCTTAATCTAGAATAATACTTTCTAATTCCCTACACCCCCATTCTAAACACATAGATCAAACTCCATCGTGATCTCATCTTGAAAAAAACGTAAATAATAGAAGGAGAAGAAACATGGAGAAGGATTTTTCTGTAATCCCTCCAAAAATAGTGAACAAAATGCAAGGAGAAAAAGACATGGGCCATTTGAAAGACAGAATCTCAGTACTTTCGTCACACGGACATGTCCTCATTTTTGGAGGTAAAAATTACTGTCCGCACACATTTTTGTGAATTCCCTCTTTTGTCCACATTCCAGTGATTAGACGTTTTTTCTTCACTCGACAAATTATTTTGTAAAGATTTAGAATTACTTTTCAATTTATACTGTCCATGTTGAGTCCCTAAAAGAGTTCTGTGAGTTTGTTGATGTAGAGTACCAGCAACTCCTTAACCACAGCAAAACACGTTGGCTGTCTTTATATCCAGCTGTTCAGAGACTTCTACAAATGTTTCCAGCTCTCAAGTCATTCTTTCTTTCACAGAACAAACCATCAGCTGTGTCACGAAGTGGATTTAAGTATAGAGTGTTGTGTGAGTGTGTGGACAAGACCCTATTTAGAGGAAGGCTGAGGGCTTATGGAATTCCAAGCTGCATAGTGTCAATCATAAAAAGCCTTTATGCCAACTTTACGTGCAGCATTGGGCAGAGCAACCTAACCTTTGAAGTGAAGACAGGAGTACGACAGGGATGCCCCTTATCAACCACTCTATTTTTAACAGTCATAGACTGGGTGATGCGCCAGACAACAGAGGGCAATCCAAGAGGAATAAGATGGACTACATTTTCTACATTGGAAGATCTGGAATATGCAGATGACATTGCACTGCTAGCACATTCACATCAACACATCCAGGAAAAAACGGATAGACTTAATAAGTATAGCCAGCAGGTGGGCTTGAACATCAACCTAAACAAGACAGAGGTCATGACGCTCAGTGTGAGCAACCCTGAGCCTATATCAGTAAGGAATCAGCAACTGGAACAGACAGATGCCTTCACATACCTAGGATGCATAGTAACACCAGACGGCGGAGCAAGCAAAGACATCAACAACAGAATGAACAAAGCAAGAACAGCCTTTTTTAGTCTAAACAACATCTGGAAGTCCTCTCAGTACAGCACAAGCACAAAATTAGGATTATATCAGAGCTGCGTGCTTTCTGTGCTTCTCTATGGTGCAGAATGCTGGAGAGTTACAGAGAAGGAAATGTCGAAATTGTCCTCTTTTCACACAACTTGCCTAAGAAAAATTCTCCGAATCTTTTGGCCGAATATCATCACCAACCAAGATCTGCTTACTCGGAGCAAGCAAGAGGACATGCACACCATCATAGCTGGCAGACGCTGGAGCTGGGTTGGCCATGTCCTCAGAAGAGACCCCGATGCCATCACAAGAACAGCTATGTCATGGACCCCTGAAGGAAAACGAAAGAGAGGCCGACCAAAAACAACTTGGCGGAGGACTGTGGAGGCTGAGATGCAAAGAATGAACCAGAGTTGAGGCACTGTACGAAGGATGGCCACCGACCGAGCAAAGTGGAATCAATTTGTTGTTGCCCTACAAGACGCCACCAGGCGTAATGGCCACTGACTGCTTTGACGGTCCGCGGCTAAGGATCAAAGAAGAAGAAGAAGATATATCATAAAAAACCCCACGCTGACCTATGCCCCTACGTCATCGCTTAGCGTCCTTTAAGACCAATGAAATCACTACAAAATCTAACAACCGTGACCTCCGCCAATAGATTTGAAAGCAACGCGTGAGTCCTGGTTATCCAGACCGCGCGCATATTTCTGACGTCATATTAAATAACGTTACCTGTTGGCGTGAGCAAATTTAACTTTAAATCGCTTTAACGTAAGTTCGACGTTGTCTGGGTAGTGGTTCAGTTCCAACCCCCAATTAATACTCACGCTCTGATATACAAATAAATTACCGCAATTATTTTAACAAAGAAAATGAGATTCCGTGATCGCGGTTAATCTAGCGAAAAGAACTGGTGCAAATCTAATATAACCTCCCCGGTAATCCCTATTATAAACGCAATTATTTACCTACAAAAAGAGACTAAACTCGATATACTCGATATATTGTATTTACAGAGAGAAGAACTTTGTGCAACTCATATAGTTACAACGAGAAGAAGACTGGGGCAAACTCAAATAGAAGAATGAAATGGGGCCTGTTGAAAAATAAATCACAGTAACTCTATCACAAGCTGTACTGAAAAAAATTTTTGAGGATCCATTAAGTGAAGTCGGTTCATGTTCAGTCCCTAATTAGTGTATTTCAAGCTCATATTAGCAAATTAGAAAAGGAAGATAACTCCCTTATTGATGTAATGAAAATTCTTTCATCCTTGCAAGACCTCCTTCAAGAAAGAAAGGATATCAATTTCATGCCACTCAAAGTGAAGGACATGCTAAAGCAAATGGAAAGTGATGGCTACAAATCTGAAGTGCAACAGTTTCAGTGCAATGTAGAAGCACTGTATGAAGGATGTTTAGATTATTTAAAGATGTGGATGCAGCCTTTTCATGAATTTTCTGGGTTTAAGTGGCTAGATCTTGAAGATATTTCCTGGGAAGATGTAAAAATAGGTATACAATTTTTGATAGAAAAAGGTGTACAAATTGATGATACTAAGTGTTTGAAGAAATTTCACTGTAATGTCCGCCCTTGTCCTCCTTTTCATAACTAAAAATTGAGAATTGTCCTCCTGTTTGCGTTGAACGATATGGTAACCCTAGTAGAATAGCAGGCTAAAGTACAAAGTATATCCATTATCGTGATCACATTAACATTAAAAACCGAAGTGCCTTCCACCACCTGTTTTCTCAACTTGCCACATTGTACTGAAACCGATACTGCCCTTCAATAGCGTTAGCCGTGGTGGAGAAAAGAACACGCTTTTTTGTTTAATACCTCGCACGGTTGTTGACATGGTTTTAGAACCACTACTCGCGTTTAATGGTTCGCTCACATTAATGCAGGTCTCACAATTGACATATTGACCGGCTGCTAATACTGGCACGTTGAAACTAAAGTGGCTGTTTATTAAACTCTTGGACCGCTTGTTGGGATCCTCTACTAGTTGCTGAAAATTTCATTTATGGTAGAGTTTCATTTCTTTCTTTATACGTACGAGCTTCAGCTGGAACTGATCAAAGCTATATTCCTCCCCGTTTTCTTTGCTTCTGTCTATTTTTCTTAAAATTGTTTCATTAAGCGCCGTGAAATGCATAGGCAAACACAGAGGATTAAAAAAAAAATCATTTGTTTTCGCCAGCATCCTGATTCCTGGTTAAGAGAACTTTTATTTTACGACCCTACTGCGAAGCTAGCTAAAAAACCCATTCAATACGGTTTCCACCTCATTCGATTTAGTCCCCTAGGCACCCACCGCCTCCCCCGTTTTAACCATCACTTATGCTTCTGCGAGTCTTTGAACCTGAAATCTCGACTGCTCATAAATTTCGATTCTTCCAGCATGTTAATCTTGGAAATGGCGCGAGTGCACATTCGCGATTGGATTTTCACAGCATAAGAAATATGTGGAGGCCTTCGTCAATAAAAATAAAGATTCATAATATGAGGCTGATTGCAAAATAAATTCTGTAAGACATCATCAGCTCCCGTGAAATTCCAGTGAGGGTATTTAGAGAAAGTCAACAACAGCTTTTCTTACCTTGAAATTCAACAAAGCCTAAACTTCTGTGTAACTTTCCAAATTTTTAATACTAATAAGTGTACTTTAATGCGGGAAACTCCGTAAAGTTTTTCAAGGAATAGTACTGGTGACGGCTATATGCGCTTTCACTGTTCCTCATATGTTGGGCACCTTTGAAGTAGTTGTTCAGCAGGCATTTTATCGGCGCCACAGTTGATACACAGAGCCGTCCTCAGGGGGCCCCGAAATTTAAAAAAAAAACAACAAACAAAAGCGGAAATTACAGTATGATTCAACTCAATATTATGAAATCGATCGTCATAAGAGAATAATACAGTACGACATAGGGAGGGGGAGGGGGGTTTTATGAAAAAAAAAAGAGATATCTTGTACCACCTTAAAAATCCCTAGGGCCAGCTCTGCTGATGCGGATACATCTGTCACAATTTTCATTCTACTTGTTATCTTCTCAGCGCGAGCACAAATCTGCAAGATCTCCAAAAAGCACGCATGAAGATAGACAGGACATTTTTTACTTGCAGACAATAACGAAACAATACAAAAACAAGCACTTAACTGAAACTCATTTTGGAAAAGTAAAAAAAGGAAAACCACCCATAAGACGTCGGGGAAATATGGATATCATTTTCAAATCCATCGGAATTAATGATGAGAAAACGTAAGGACTAGCTCAGCAGGTTTCCAAAATTATTTTGCTGGTAAAGTCGATGCTTTTATATTTACACTTAGAAAAAAAAGATTTTTTTCTCTCATACTTTTTCGAGGCCTCCCTCATGTTAAAGAGGCAGAAATTACGCCTACGATGACGAGATAGCATGTGAAGGTGCAGCAGTGCAGAAATCCATACAAGACCTACAGTTGTAGACAGACATGATCATCAATGCTACTAGACATGGTACATGATTGAATGATTACACGGCAGATGCACGAGGCTGTCCTGTAAAGGGGGGATCAAGTTTACTTCCAATAAACAGAAAGTTTATATTTAATATCGTTGTGGAATACACTGTAATATCGTCACTATCTTTGCTTTTTAGCTCTTTGTGGGACATAAAGATAAAGGTAGTCTCACAGCAGATACTGCCGTAGGAAAGTAAAGTGTTAGAGACTTCACCATACTAGGTGCAGCATCGAGAGGGGGGTACCAGTTAGTGGAGTGTATGCCTTCAATAAACTCGCACCAAGCTTTACCATCCTGTTCTGTCAATTCAAGGCTTTTCTATGTCTTCCTTATCCGTTTCATGTCTGTTTCCAACTCTTTTCTCCGTGTCTTTATCCATCTCTCTCTCTCTCTCTCTCTCTCTCTCTCTCTCTCTCTCTCTCTCTCTCTCTCTCTCTCTCTCTCTCTCTCTCTCTCTCTCTCTCTCTATTTCCCTTACCCTGGTGATTCCAGAATAAAGACTGCATTGTGACGCTATCAGCTACTTTCCTCTATGAATGTACTACCCAACGCCACTATTTTTCCTCACCTCTTTTTTCGCTAGTGGTTATTCAATGTTGGGGGCCTCTGATGAGACAAAGAAAGAATAACACTACTCTCTCAGGCATGTCGTACAAGGTCAATAATAAGAAGGTTGTGCCTAGGGCTGCAACTTCATCATGTAAAACACATTACTACAGACACAGCAGCAGCAAGAGTATGCGAATGTTTGGCGCAAGCTTCCTGCAAAAGGAGCAGCTACAATAATAGCCCCTGCTCTATAGGGAGCATGAAGGACAATTATGATAACATCATCATCCCCATTAACCATCATCCCCATTAACCATTATCCCCATTAACCTTCATCCTCATTAACCATCATCCCCATTAACCACCATCCCCATTAACCTTCATCCCCATTAACCATCATCCCCATTAACCATCATCCCCATTAACCTTTATCAATCAATACCAATTATCTCCATAAGGAGCATAGGCCTTTAACAAACACATGACAAGTCCTCCTGTCATGTGCCAACAGCTCAAGTTCTTTCCATGTTTTCCTCATCATTTTCACCTCTGTATCCAGTTCTCTTCTCCATGTGTTTTTTGGTCTACCTCTGCCTCTCTTTCCCTGGGGATTAGAGAACATGGACTGCCTTGTAATGCTATTAACAGGTTTCCTTAATATGGGTCCTATCCATCGCCAGCGTCTTCTTCTCAACTCTTGTTCCACTGGCACTTGTCTGGTTCTTGTCATCAGTTCCACATTTGTGACTTTGTCGTACCATTTTAATCCCTCTATTCTACGCAAGCACCCGTTTATAAAAGTCTGTAGCTTTTTGGTTGTTGTTTTTGGTGTTCTCCGTGTTTAAGAGCCATACAATAGTACTGACTTGACATTTGAGTTGAAGATTCTTATTTTCATGTTGGACTTGATTTCTCTTGTTATCCGTGTTTCCCAGTACATTGAAAGCTCCTCTTGCATTTTGTATTCTTATTGTTGTATCATTGTCTGTCCCTCCATCTTTGTCTATATTTTTGCTAAGAAATACTACTCGTCAAAAGTCAAGGGCCACCCTATTATTTTCAATACACTTTTATATAAGCTCATAGAATTGATTAAATGAAGGAAGTTTTTAGTAAAAATGGGTGCAATATCTTCCTCTGACAGTCCTCTATGCACGTTAAGCATAAAAACAACTCACCGACAACCATGGTGATCTCGTGCAATTTGGTTTGCTGACCATAAATTCACATTTTTAATCTGTTTTTTCAAACTTCCGTAGAACCAAACAGGTGAAGTTATCGTGCTGATTGACATTCCACGTGCAATGGCGACTTTTCGTAAACAGAGTTCACTCTTAATTTGTTTTACAATCAGCAGACTTAGGGTAGTTTCATCACTTGCAAAAACGATGCCATCGAGAAGAAGCCTTGACACCTTACAAAGAATGAGGGCTATAGCGTGGGTTTAAAGTGGTTTATCTGTCCGTGAGGTTGCTAGACGGCTTGCAGTGTCACACTCTACTATCCAAAGAATTTTGGAGAGATTGCAGACACAGGAAGTGTGGAGGATCGCCACCGGCCAGATCGCCCTAGATGCACCAATAGACATGATGACCGGTACCTCTTGTTGTCAGCCCTGCGCCATCGAACAGTGACTTGTTCCACTTTAGGATGTCAGCTGAGACAAACTGTAAACGTTAATGTCAGTCAAAGCACCATTCGCAGACGTTTACATGAATTTGGACTGGCTGCTCGACGTCCTGCAGTCAGAATCCCTCTTACTCCTGCTCATCGCAGAGCCCGTGTTGCTTGGTGTCGCGAGCACATCCGATGGACAAGGCAACAATGGAGTCAAGTTCTCTTCACTGATGAATCTCGCTTCACTGTGTCATTCAATGATGGCAGGATTCGAGTTTGGAGACGACCAGGAGAGCGATTTACTGATGACACAATTCGAGAGGTGGATCATTATGGTAGGGGTTCTGTCATGGGCTGGGGAGGCTTCTACAGACACGGCAGGACCCCACTCTACATCATCCAAGGCAACTTGACCGGCCCAAGATACCAGAACGAAATCTTGAGACCAATTGTTCAGCCTGCTCTGGAGGCCATAGGTGGTAATACCATCCTCCAAGATGATAACGCTCGACCCCATCGAGCTCGTGTGGTGAATGAGTTTATTCAGCAACATGGGATCATCAGGATGGCGTTGCCAGCTCATTCACCTGACCTTTCTCCGATTGAGCACCTCTGGGATGTCCTTGGTCGAAGATTGTCAACAAATCACACCCTGCCAATGGATGTAGCACAGCTGACTGCATTTCTGCTTCAGGAATGGCAAGCTGTTCCTCAGGATACTCTTCGGACCCTTGTGGACTCGATGCGTCTACGCTGTCTTGAATGCCTTGCTGCAAACGGTGGTCATACCCGATTTTGAAATGTCTATTTGTCCAATATCTATTGTGTGACTTTTGAAAAGGTGGGTGACACACTTCACAGCTTCATTGCGTTTGAATGTGTGTTTCCATTTCTTTACGTGACATGTCAATTTGGTATTCAATAAATGCCGTTTTGACTGATACCAATTACGTTTATATCAGATTTGTTTTATGGTTTCAACCAAGGTTTTTCTAAGTGGCCCTTGACTTTTGACGAGTAGTATATATGGACGATTCTTAATCTTTTAGTGGTATTCATTCAAGTTAAACCTTGTTATCATTTCTTGCATTTATTCTGTGGTGAATTAGTTGTTATTATTGGTTACAGTATTATATTAATGGTATCTGGTGTGAGGTCAGCTATGCAAGTCCCTGAGGTTTATTAAATACAAATAAGTTTACAGGGTACTTGTCTGCTTCCACCACGACCTCACCCGATTATATATCTTCCCCTACTGAAGTGTATTGGTGTGTGTAGGTTGTCTAGCAAGTGTCTAGGGTATATGCAATGTGATGAAGTGTATGAACAAGACAACAACTACACCTATTACTAATAAACAATGATTAAACAAGTCACTGAGTAAAGTTTGGAAGGTAACTTATTTTTTTATAATTTATTTTCCTGTATCTAGTTGTGCTTCTGACACAGGAATAATCAACTCAACATGATAATGAAATTATTTACAACTAATTATTTTACAACTGTCATTGAGTCGGTGTTATCCCACAATTACTTATATGTTTCAAGCTGGGAAAATGTCAAGTATTTCTTGCTCCTAGAAAAGGGTACAAGTTTATTGAACGTTTTTGTTCCTCACTGTCTGATACTCTATCTTTTGGGAAAACTGAGAGAGTGGAGTGTTTGTGATATCAATTTCCCAGACAAGTCTTATCTGAGGTATCTGGAATCAGGCTGGTTGAAGTATGTATAAACGCCAGCATCCACTGCCAAGACACGCTTCTGCTTCTATAGGTGAATCACTGTGTAGGCACTCAGTAGTTAGGCCTCACTGCATACTTTACGGACAGGTGTTAGGTCACCTGGGCTCACTTTCACTCGTAGATGAAACTCTGGAACAATACAAATGTGTCCCACTCAGCATCTAATAATCTCTCTCTTTCATTATTCTAACATGGCAATATCATCAGACATCAGTATGGTAACTAAACAATTATTTAACGTTCTCAATTTGGTTGGTACCCCCTTCTGGATAAATAACTTTCAAACCACCGTTTGACATTTTCCTTGATAAAGGAAACATTTTACATTAATACTATCAAGTCATGTACAATCACGGTGACTTGCTGAAGAAGACGGCCAGTGATCTTCCTGGTCTTATGTCATAACACAACTTTTTCTTTTCATCCTAAATATTTAATTTTCTTTTCTCCCCATATGGCAGAAAGCCTGCCTGGCTTTTCTACACCAGGTTAATACTGTTTCCTAACAACGCTGTGAAACAACACAGAGTTTTGATGTAGCTTCCCTCCAGATAAATGTTTCCCCTTTTAGGTTCATACAGAGTCGATACTGCATACATGATACAAATGACAATATAAATGTTGATATAAAGGTTTTCATATTTACCGCAATCAAAGAAATTTTATACACCAAAATAGGGCGATATATGGAAACAAATCCAGATCGCTGACTGTGCAGAATTAGCAAACAAGACAGTACTCTTGCCTTGTCTATAACAACACGTCTTTAGTGTAAGAAATTTTTCATCTAGTGGCCCCCTATACCCAATACTAATTGGTTTTATACAACCGTTTAGTCTAGTACACTACAGCCAATCATAGACTGTTTAATGAATAGCGTTCCTTTTCAAATAAAACTGACCTCAAATATTCAAATTAAGGACTCCTTCCACTTTTACCCCACCTACCTACGTTTACCCCACCTACCTACGGCAAAACTGAGAAAGATTTTCAAGTCTATCTGTCTTCTGTCCAACTTCTTTATTTCTTAATAGTTTTAAATACTCATACATACTTGTTAATCCTGCTGTTATCTATTCACAGTCAGTACATATTTATTCTTTTATGTCTTTCTAATGCCTAGTATCGTGTTGTTTCCTACAATGCTTCAATTAAAACATTTTCTCTCCTATTCCATTCAGTACGGCATTTTCAAAAGAAAAAAAATATAGGACGTTAACCTTAATTTTTTTCCTTTTATTTTAAACTACCTTATCGGACGTTAACCTTAATTTTCCCTTTTATTTTAAACTACCTTATGCATGCAGCACATTGCGTGTGTGTATATATCGTCTGCCAAATCCAACCGTGTGAATATATGTCCAGAACGCGGGTCGAGAAAAAGGGGGTCTTTCGAACGCCCGTCATGGTATTAATGTTAAACCGCGGCAAATAGTTTAGGCCCTTACTTCGGTATGCAAATTGAACGTGCTGTGGAATTTAGCGTTTGTTCACACAGATTTCACTACACACCTCCTTTCCTAAAACATGCATTCACTGCAAGTTATTATCTGTGAGACAATTAGCGTAACCAAAGTACTATTCCCTAGGCTTTTCCTGCCCTTGTTTTCATGGATTTCTGCAGTGGGGTCATTCAAAGTAAGAACAACTCAAGAAAGCTGCCTCAGACCTCTGCAATCCAAGAATCTATTTCAGTTATGTTACTGAACAGCTGCAAGTGTTACTGCTTGTCTTAATGCTGCTTAGCAATCAGTATTCACCATTTCTCTTCTCTGAGTCTGCTCAACGACATGTCTCGAGAATATTAGATGTTCCTCAAATTGTACGTTATGAGGAGTTGATCTATATGGTGATATCTGAGTTGTGTGGGGGATCCAATAATTTCCTGATCAGCCTTAATAAACACTCGGACTATCCTCAATTCAAAAAGGCAACAATGGAGGCACTCTGCTCCTCCGAAATGTTCACAGCCAACAATTGGTCTGATCTCAGGCTTGATTGAATGTGGAAACACCCTTCTAATAATATTCTATAATATTCTATAATGTGCCACTCAAATGGAGGCCATATTCACCAACTATATTCTCCGCCTACCGACAATTTGGTGAAATAAGATAATATGTGGGGAAATGAGTTTCTGCATCAGAAATCAATTCTCCCTTATCTTTGCTATAATATGTGTGGGTGATCTCCATCCAGGGTCCGATCAATACTTCCCCTTGGACGGTGTAGGGTCGGGTGACTACCAATGTCACCAGTGCCCTTTTCATGCTAAATTAATAGCCATATTGTGAAGCGCTGTGAGCATTTTCCGAATTGCTCACTCGTCCACTCCCCACTTTCCTTCTAACATTTTGTTTCGGGTTCAAATCTGGCGGATTATCTTCTATATTAATTTCAGCCAGTTCCCTAACTGCGGCTTCAAACTGAGCCGGGGTTGACTGATCTGAGTTTCTATTTTCTCTGGATGTCCTTCTCAGAGTTGCGAATTGAAATATTTTTGGTGAAAACTGTTGGTGGGAAGGTGGATACCTATCCTCTATGTCAACCTTATTATTTTTATTTTCCTTGTTATGTTTAGGCCCATATGTTTCAGAATGCTTGGCTGGCATCTGATTATAATTTTCCCAACTTGGGGACTGTACCTTGCTACATTTTTCACAGGCCCCCACAAATTGTGCAATATCAGCAGCTACTTGGGGCCAGTAATATTTTTCCGATGTCCTTTGACGTGTGGCTCCATTCCTCTGGTGTCCACCGTCGGGTACAACATGAGCTTGTGCCATCACTTTTTCCCTGTAGGGAATTGGCAATACCAACTGTCCCTGTTCTTTGGATCCTGCTCTAGCTTTCCTGAAGAGCAGTCCCTCCTTCAAATAAAATTGTCCTTTCTTAGGGTGTGCATGGCTTGTTGGCAATTTTTCAAAGCAAGGTTTTAATGTTTTATCCTTTGCCTGGGCCTTTCTCATCTGCTTATGAGAATAATCTAGTGGTGGTTCTTCCTCCGTTCTACTAGGGGTTGACCTAACCTGAAGCGTGGCCATTACCACAGGTTTTACCGGGCTTCCTAGAAAAACATATTTACTTCCTAACACCAGCGGGTAATTAGAGTCGTCACACACGGCTGCTCTGATCACTCCTTCCACGTACCTTGTCTCTACATTGATCTTGGCTACTGGAAGTGTCATGGTGTCTATTCCCTTTAAGGCCCCTTGTATCTCCACTTTCTCTGTGGTATACTGTTCAGGGTGCACTAGGGTTGCACTCACAATGGAGTCATATTCTAAACCTGAATCGTAAAGGCACCTAACCTTGGCACCATTACATGTCACTTCTTCACAGATGGGGGGATGTTGAAGATTAATATGATTCTCTGTCAGTTTCTTCTTCCCCTTGTCCACTGTTATCATGCATGCCGCGTGATATGGAGGAACTTTCTTACCACAGTCAATAGTATTATGATTATTCATCCTACAAACTTTACAATATTTCCCTTCTGGTTTGTAGGGTCTCCTTTCTCTAAAATGCGAGTTTCTATCTCGTTGGTCAAAACTTGGCTTATCATAATAGGCTTTACCCTTATTAAATTTATCTCTGTGTTCATAGTTAGGTTGGTTTTGGTTTGGTGGAGCTTTATCATGGTCTATAGGATTCTTCTTTAAACTTGCTATCTCAGACTGAGCTGCCTGATATCTCTCAGCCACATTTAAGATCTCCCCCAGCCTCTCAGCACCCTGTTCCGTGAGAAATTTTCTCAGGTCTGGAGCCATGGACTCTCTTAACTGCTCAGTCATAATTATTTCCTTTAAATCTTGGGTTTTCCCCAGAGCAGTCCATTTCTCCAGGTATGTCTCCAGGCGTGCAGAGAACTGGTGGTAAGTCTCTCCAGTCAACAGTTTGGCATCCCTAAATTTCTTTCTGTAAAATTCACTGTTTTTCTCATATCTAACTAGAAGAGCTTGCTTAAGAATGTCGTAGTCATCTTGATCATCCTTGCTCAGTTTGGCGAAGACCTCATAAGAGGTTCCCCTAAGCCCCTGAGATACCTTCATACTCCATCTCTCTTTCTCTAGCCCATACATAGTAGCTAATGCCTCAAATCTAGAGAGGAATGATTCAATATCATCCTCTTTTTCTACAAATGGGTCCAACTGGAACCCCATGGCTGAGGTTGAGGCAACTTGGCTTGCAGCAGAGTCGGAGGTGGATGAGCTACTTCCATTATCAGGAGCATGGCCTTGTAACTCCAACTCCCTTAGTCGTAGTTCATGTTCCCTTTGGAGTCTTTTATCTTCTCTCTCAGCCTCCAATCTCTTAGCTTCTTTCTCCTTCTCAGCCTCAAGTCTCCTTTCTTCTTTCTTGGCCTCAGCCTCAAGTTTCCTCTCCTCTAACTGCAGCCTCTTGATCTCAGTCTCCCTATCAGCCTCTAATTTCTTAAGTTCCCTAGCATCCTCTAACATAATTCTCTTCTCCTCAGCTAATCTCTTATCTTCCCTTTCCATATACTTATCGCACTCTGATGTCACATACTGAATCAGAGCTTGCCCATCTAAATTCATTTCCCTTGCAGTCTGCACAGCAGCAGATCTGTATTTAGCCATATCTGCCATGTTATAGTTAACAATATGAAATACTATCCACTACCTTAACTAATTAACCAACTCTAAACACAAGACAAAGGGCAATGATATCTCAAACCACTCTCAAATTATTTTTACTGTTAGATTTTACAAATACTGGGACTAGTGACTCACTTAATGTAGGGTACTAAGAACCTTTAAATCCCGGAGGAGCGTCCCAATTTATGTGGTGAATTAGTTGTTATTATTGGTTACAGTTTTATATTAATGGTATCTGGTGTGAGGTCAGCTATGCAAGTCCCTGAGGTTTATTAAATACAAATAAGTTTACAGGGTACTTGTCTGCTTCCACCACGACCTCACCCGATTATATATCTTCCCCTACTGAAGTGTATTGGTGTGTGCAGGTTGTCTAGCAAGTGTCTAGGGTATATGCAATGTGATGAAGTGTATGAACAAGACAACAACTACACCTATTACTAATAAACAATGATTAAACAAGTCACTGAGTAAAGTTTGGAAGGTAACTTATTTTTTTATAATTTATTTTCCTGTATCTAGTTATGCTTCTGACACAGGAATAATCAACTCAACATGATAATGAAATTATTTACAACTAATTATTTTACAACTGTCATTGAGTCGGTGTTATCCCACAATTACTTATATGTTTCAAGCTGGGAAAATGTCAAGTATTTCTTGCTCCTAGAAAAGGGTACAAGTTTATTGAACGTTTTTGTTCCTCACTGTCTGATACTCTATCTTTTGGGAAAACTGAAAGAGTGGAGTGTTTGTGATATCAATTTCCCAGACAAGTCTTATCTGAGGTATCTGGAACCAGGCTGGTTGAAGTATGTATAAACGCCAGCATCCACTGCCAAGACACGCTTCTGCTTCTATAGGTGAATCACTGTGTAGGCACTCAGTAGTTAGGCCTCACTGCATACTTTACGGACAGGTGTTAGGTCACCTGGGCTCACTTTCACTCGTAGATGAAACTCTGGAACAATACAAATGTGTCCCACTCAGCATCTAATAATCTCTCTCTTTCATTATTCTAACATGGCAATATCATCAGACATCAGTATGGTAACTAAACAATTAGTTAACGTTCTCAATTTGGTTGGTACCCCCTTCTGGATAAATAACTTTCAAACCACCGTTTGACATTTTCCTTGATAAAGGAAACATTTTACATTAATACTATCAAGTCATGTACAATCACGGTGACTTGCTGAAGAAGACGGCCAGTGATCTTCCTGGTCTTATGTCATAACACAACTTTTTCTTTTCATCCTAAATATTTAATTTTCTTTTCTCCCCATATGGCAGAAAGCCTGCCTGGCTTTTCTACACCAGGTTAATACTGTTTCCTAACAACGCTGTGAAACAACACAGAGTTTTGATGTAGCTTCCCTCCAGATAAATGTTTCCCCTTTTAGGTTCATACAGAGTCGATACTGCATACATGATACAAATGACAATATAAATGTTGATATAAAGGTTTTCATATTTACCGCAATCAAAGAAATTTTATACACCAAAATAGGGCGATATATGGAAACAAATCCAGATCGCTGACTGTGCAGAATTAGCAAACAAGACAGTACTCTTGCCTTGTCTATAACAACACGTCTTTAGTGTAAGAAATTTTTCATCTAGTGGCTGCCTATACCCAATACTAATTGGTTTTATACAACCGTTTAGTCTAGTACACTACAGCCAATCATAGACTGTTTAATGAATAGCGTTCCTTTTCAAATAAAACTGACCTCAAATATTCAAATTAAGGACTCCTTCCACTTTTACCCCACCTACCTACGTTTACCCCACCTACCTACGGCAAAACTGAGAAAGATTTTCAAGTCTATCTGTCTTCTGTCCAACTTCTTTATTTCTTAATAGTTTTAAATACTCATACATACTTGTTAATCCTGCTGTTATCTATTCACAGTCAGTACATATTTATTCTTTTATGTCTTTCTAATGCCTAGTATCGTGTTGTTTCCTACAATGCTTCAATTAAAACATTTTCTCTCCTATTCCATTCAGTACGGCATTTTCAAAAGAAAAAAAATATAGGACGTTAACCTTAATTTTTTTCCTTTTATTTTAAACTACCTTATCGGACGTTAACCTTAATTTTCCCTTTTATTTTAAACTACCTTATGCATGCAGCACATTGCGTGTGTGTATATATCGTCTGCCAAATCCAACCGTGTGAATATATGTCCAGAACGCGGGTCGAGAAAAAGGGGGTCTTTCGAACGCCCGTCATGGTATTAATGTTAAACCGCGGTAAATAGTTTAGGCCCTTACTTCGGTATGCAAATTGAACGTGCTGTGGAATTTAGCGTTTGTTCACACAGATTTCACTACATATTCCCATTATCTTTGTCTTTACCATGTATGTTTCCATACCCACTTGCTGTGATCTCTTATCGAGTAATTTCTTTTTGTCTTGCATCTGATTATGGTTATGGGACAGAAGAGCCAAGTCATCTGCAAAATCTAGATCATCAGTCTGTTTAGTCAGATTCTACTGGATTCCATTTCTGTTGTGTGATGTCGACGTTGTCATAACCCAATCTAATGCTAGTAAGAAAATAAATGGAGACAAGAGGCATCCCTAATGCCAAACGGTTCAGTAAGTTGTCCTTCATGAAGAATTCTGCAAGGCTTGTCTTCATATATCTTTTTTATTAAGTTAATGATCTTCATGGGAACTCCATAATGCCTCATCAATTTCCAAAGTGATTCTCTGTCTACACTGTTAAATGCCTTTTCATAGTCCAAGAATCCGATGGATGGCTGTGAATTCCATTCCAGAATTTGTTCAACTATTATTCTCAAAATGGCTATCTGATCTGTACAGTATCTATTTTGTCGAAAACCTGCTTGTTCGTCTCTCAGTTGCTTGTCTATGGATTCTTTTAATCTCTCTAGGATGATTCTGTTTAATACTTTTCCTGGTGCTGATAGTAACATTCTTCTTCTCTTCTTCTTCCGTCCTTAGCCACTGTCCTGAAACATTCTAAATCCACATATCTAAATTAAAAAGTAAATGTAAAGCCTAACGAATTAATTCAATAAAAGGAAAGAAGAATGGTAAAAGACCAGTGCTGTCACAATGGCGTACGCCTGTGTCGTGGAACGACATAATGACTGTACTCGAGATCCCCTTTTTCTACTTCGTCTGCATAATTGTAACGCTTTCACGTTTGCTAGTAAAGCCTACTGCATCAACTACACGCGTTTCAAAAAAAAAAAAAATAAAACTGGTACTGTGTTTCTTAGAAAACCTTGAGATACGCACACTGCTTAATGACCTAGATATAATACTAGCATTAATGTCATTATATACAATACGTAACCTAAAAGACAGACGGACTTAGAGAGAGAGAGAGAGAGAGAGAGAGAGAGAGAGGGATGAACGGAGGAACGCATGCAATACTACCACAGTCTCGCGATATAAAATCAATGCCACCCCACGCGAAAGGCACGCAGGCTTGCTTTTTATCAAATAAACAGGGACAAAAAACACTACCAATACGAGGTTAGGTTTTAAAAAAACATGGTTAATGCTTATTAGGAAACATGACACAATACTGTTTTACATCTGAAATCCTGACATTAGCCTGACAGTACAGAAGACACCCCATCGTATAGAAGTGAACGGGTGGTAGAAGAAAATACATATTTTGAACGAAGCCACTTGGCCCCATTAAATTTATATATTTGGGTGCCTTAGGACTTGCTGACAAGGAATATGTTAGGTGTTACGCAAATAGTCTAGTGGTTAACAAATTATAGCCAAAATATTACAGTGGTGTTGTCTGACAGCACAAGATTATATTTGCTCATGTTTGGAAACTGCTTTAGGGGGAATGATGCCAACACATTAGATCCGATTGGATTGGCTAGAATAATATGTAAAGCGAAACATGATTAGTCGAATGCAAATACTATTTTTTGTTGTTAAAGGAAACGGTGAAGCAAGCGAGCAGTGGAGACTGTTTCCTGCCGCCCACACAGAAGTTAAGATTTCGTGGCCAGAGCAGCTCAATCTTGTGTATACCCCCCTCTAAAAGTGACTTTACCTAAAATCAAGAGAGACATTTATTTGTTTCAAATAAAAAGAAACTGTGAACCTTTCCAATATTATTTCCACCAGAAACAAACACTTGAAGTCGTGATGACAAACAACAACCTAGCTTGAAAAGCCAGTATTACCTCATAGTACTACAGCACAACTTACACACATATTGCAATAATAATATATGTCAATACAAAGATCCTATCTATAAATTGTGTACATACAACTTGTGATTACATTTGATTGTGATTCCTGATTCACTTTGTAGTTGAATCAGGATATCTATTATTGACAGGAATTAATACATATTTTAAAAGTTAACACTTGACTTATTAAGATAGTCTTATAGAGTGTTCTATGTATGTGAGTGTCACAGTGTTGTAAAGTATTGTGGATTAAATTAAATTGTTTATCTGTCTGTTGGTTGTTGTGAACATACACTTCATCATTATCATAACCCTAGACATTCAACGTAGTCATCACAATATTCCAGAATAAGTCTGACTGAGGTATAAATGTGGTAGCAAAGTAAGGTCATCTGTAATACACCACACTTATTAGATACAGATACCTTCACAGCTGATCTCAGTCAGTACACTAAGTCCCCTATAAATATTTATAACATCCCACTTTACCACATATATTGGGGTCCTGTCCGGGATTTTGAATCTTCTCCTATTATATATATTGGGGGTAATTCACTTCAGGGAATAATAAAAATTTAAAAGGTATCCTTGGGTGGAAAATAAATAAGGTTGAGCTCTCAGTGCTTGTGGTTGTCCTTAGTTAATTAGACATAGATAAAATTGTTTGGTGAAATATTGTATACATTTACCTGTTAGAAAATGGCCGACCTGGCAAAATTTCGATCTGCTGCTATGCAGGCTGCTAAAGAGTTAGGAATGGACGGGCAAGTTATGATTGCCTATGTCACTACTGAATGTGACAAATATATTGAACGTGAAGAAAGAAAATTTGAAGCAGAAAGAAAATTAGAATCGGAAAGATTAGAAAAAGAAGCTGAACGAAAGTTAGAGGCTGAAAAAGAACTTAAGAGGTTGCAGATTGAGGCTGACAAAGAGGCTAAGGCATTGGAGGCAGATAGGGAGATTAAAAGGCTCCAATTAGAAGAAAAAAAGGCTGAGAGGGAAGCAGAGGAAAGAAGGCAAGCTACAGAAAGAGAAGAAAAGAGATTAGCTGCAGAAAGGGAAGCCGAAGAAAGAAGGCAAGCTACGGAAAGAGAAGAAAGGAGACAGGCTGCAGAAAGGGAAGCAGAAAAGGAGGAGAAGAGATTACAAAGGGAGCACGAGTTACGACTAAGGGAGTTGGAATTTCAAGGCCATGCTCCTGAAAATGGTGCCAGTCCCTTTACCTCTGATGCCACTGCTAGTCAGGGAGCCTCAACCTCAGCTATGAATTTTCATTTAGATCATTTTGTTGAGAAAGAAGATGATATCGAGAGCTATCGAAATAGATATGAACTATTAGCTACCACGTATGGGTTATAGAGAGAAAGGTGGAGCTTAAAGTTATCTCAAGGGTTTCGTGGTACGGCTTGTGATGTTTTCGCCAAAATGAGCAGAGATGATCAAGAAAATTATGACATGCTAAAGCAGGCTCTTTTGTTAAGATATGAAAAGAATGGTGAATTTTATAGAAAAAAATTTAGGAATGCTAAACTACTGTCAGGTGAAACCTATCACCAGTTCTCTGCACGGTTAGAGAGATACTTGGAGAAATGGACTTCTCTGGGGAAAACCCAAGATCTTAAGGAAATGATCCTTATAGAACAACTAAGAGAGTCCATGGCTCCAGACCTGAGAAAGTTTCTCATGGAACAAGGTGCAGAGAGACTGGGTGAGTTACTGAATGTCGCTGAAAGGTATCAAGCAGCTCAGGCAGAGGTATCAGGTAATAAAAAGAAACAAGTAGACAATTTTAAGGCACCACAGAACTTTAATAAATTTGATCCTAGAGATCAGAACAAAAGTAAGCACCAGTTTGATAGGCCACGGCATGACAATAAAAATAAAACCCCACAATTCGATGAAAAGAAATTTAATGAAAGAAAATCTTTCAACCAAAAAAGGAGGTGGTGTAAGAATTGTCGGATGGACAATCATGATACTGACCATTGTAGAAGGAAACCTCCTCATTGTGCTGCTATGACATCTGGAAAGAAGGGAAAAAAGTCAAACCTGCGGAACTACAGGAACCATACCACTCCCCAGTGTGTGAAGATGTCATCTGTAAAGGAGTCACCATAAGGTGCTTATATGATACAGGTCTAGATTATGATTCCGCTGTGAGTTCTCACCTGGTGCAGGCAGATCAATACACCACAGAAACAGTGGAGATTCAAACTGCAACCAAGGATGTAGCGACCATGACACTTCCCGTCGCCCGGACAAAGGTGAAAACGCGATATGTGGAAGGAATCATAAAAGCAGCAGTGATAAATGAGCCAATCTACCCTCTGGTATTGGGGTGTAGATATGTCTTCTTGGGGAATCCCAAGAGACCTGTGATATTGGCAACGGTGCAGACCAGATCACAGTCCAAAAAGGAGGAGGAAAATCCAATAAATACTCATCCAGATGAGATGAGGAAGGCACAGGCGGAGGACAAAACACTCAAGCCGTGTTTCAAGAAGTTGCCCAAATCTCATACACCTCCAGGCAAGGGAGAATTTTATATGAAGAACAAGCTGATTTATAGGAAGGCTGGATCTGAATCCAATGGTCACGGACAGCTGGTCCTTCCCACTTCATATAGGACTAAAGTGTTGGAACTAGGGCATGCGATTCCCTTCAGTGGTCATATGGGGATCAGCGCAACAGGACAGCGTATAGCTTGTCACTATTTCTGGCCAGGGATAACTGAAGATATCAAACGATATGTAAAATCCTGTCCAGAGTGCCAACGAGTAGCACCTAAGCATTGGACTGCACCAGCAACTCTAGGGGAAATGCCCATAGTGGGAACATCCTTTGAGAGAGTTGCCGTGGACCTTGTGGGACCTCTCACTTGAACCAAGAGGAGGAACAGCTACATTCTGACTCTGGTGGACACGTGTTCTATGTGGGGAGAGGCGGTAGCCCTGTCATCGATTGACTCTAAACATGTGGCAGAGGCATTACTCACAATTTTCACAAGGTTAGGCTTTCCCAATCAAATCTTGACTGATAATGGCTCTCAGTTTAAGGGGAAACTAACAGAAGAAGTTTTCAGGATCTTCCAGGCCAAACACTTCCATTGTAGTGTGTACCATCCCCAAGGGAACGGCCAAGTGGAAAGATTTAATGGCACGTTGATGTCAATCCTGAGAATGTTGGCACACGAAAAACCAGATACATGGGACCAGTACCTTCACGCCGCCCTCTTTGCTTATCGGGAGGTACCCCATAGTTCAACCGGTATGGCCCCGGCAACATTATTATTTGGAAGGCCAATAAAAGGTCCACTCAAAGCTCTGTTAAGAACGTGGACTGATGAAAAGGCAGAGGAAAATATTACATCCTCATACCAATATGTGAATGAGCTGACCACTCGTTTAAAAACTGGCTGGAAACTTGCCAATGAAAATTTGAGACAAGCCAGGAAAAAACATGCTGCCTATTACAACAGGAAAGCTAAAGACAGAGATTTGGCTGTGGGAGAGAAGGTACTGCTTCTTCTACCCGGTAGTCAGAATAAGTTACAAATTGGATGACAAGGTCCATATACAGTTCTAGAGAAGGTGTCTAGAACAAATTATAAGATAGATAAGAAGGGGAAAGAAAAAATCTATCATGTGAATCTCCTGAAGAAATATTTGGAAAGAGAAAATCAGGAAGAGACACACTTGTTGACCTTGTGCATTGCAATGGAGATGAAAAAGGAACCACTTTCATCATTTGAATATCCATTAAATCCCTGTGAGACAGCGGCACAGGTGAAAATCAGTACACATTTAACGAAAAATCAGAAGGAGAGAGTGCAACAGGTTCTAGATGATCATACAGAGGTGTTAACGGACCGACCGGGGCATACAAACTTATTGGAATATGATATGAAGCTGATAGACCCCACACCTGTCTGTACGAAAGCCTATTCGCTTCCTTTTGCTAAGGAGAAAGCCTTTAAGGAAGAGATAGACTATTTGTTGAAGGAGGGAATAATTTCACACAGTGAATCTTCGTATAGTTCCAGTGTGGTGCTCTTAAGGAAACCCTCTGGAGAACATAGACTCTGTATAGATTACAGGAGACTGAATGCTATCACAGAAGGTCAGGTGGATCCATTGCCGGATACAAATCAGTTGTTTGCCAGGCTAAATAAAGCTAAATATTTCTCAAAAGTGCATCTGAGTAAAGGATACTATCAGATTCAGGTAAAGCCTGAGGTTAGACCATACCTAGCTTTTAGTACCTCAGAGGGACACTATGAGTTTAACAGATTGCCATTTGGATTGAAGAATGCACCTAGTGTCTTCTCTAGAATGATGAGAAAATTGTTGGATCCTCTGAATAATCCATGCATCACAAACTTCATGGATGATATCCTTATAGCAACAGAAACATATGAAGAACACATTGACTCTCTGAACATGCTGTTTAATCGACTTAGAGAAGCAAATTTAACAGCCCGACCAACCAAATGTTGCGTTGGATGTAAAGAATTAGAATTCTTGGGACACACAGTCCATCAGGGAAACATGACCCCTGACCCCAAGAATTTAGAGAAACTAAAGAAAGCCCCGAGGCCACAAACCAAGAAAGACGTGAGATCCTTTGTCTCATTATGTGGTTTCTACCAAAAGTATATCAAAAACTTTAATTCCATTTGTGCACCGTTAACTGATTTGACACGCAAAGGAAATCCAGATCGAATTACATGGACAGCACAGTGTTAATTGGCATACCAGGAATTGAACTAAAAGCTCACAAGCAAACCTATTTTGAAATTACCTGACTTAAGTCAAGAATTCATTGTGAGAACGGATGCAAGTAATATCGGGTTGGGCGCGACCCTGTTACAGAAATCAGATGCCCTGGATGGGGAATTAACCCCAGTGGCGTATGCTAGCAGAAAGTTGAATAAAGCTGAAACGAATTACTCAACTAGCGAAAAAGAATGTCTTGCAGTAATATGGGCGATAAAGAAATTCAATATTTATCTGTATGGGAAGGCATTCAAGTTGCAAACGGATCACAAACCCTTGTCGTTTCTAGCGCAGGCTAGGCATGAAAATTCGAGGTTACTCAGATGGTCCTTACTTTTGCAGCCATTCCAATTCAGCATAGAGTATATTTCTGGAAAAAACCAACCTGGGAGCGGATTTTCTAAGCCGCCATCCGTGTGATGAAAATCACCGTAAGCCCCAGGAATAATATTAAATTTCTCTATGTGTATATAGAATTATAGACTGACATATAACGTCTGTTTTAAGTGGGGAGAATTTGTCGTGAAACATTCTAAATCCACATATCTAAATTAAAAAGTAAATGTAAAGCCTAACGAATTAATTCAATAAAAGGAAAGAAGAATGGTAAAAGACCAGTGCTGTCACAATGGCGTACGCCTGTGTCGTGGAACGCCATAATGACTACTCGAGATCCCCTTTTTCTACTTCGTCTGCATAATTGTAACGCTTTCACGTTTGCTAGTAAAGCCTACTGCATCAACTACACGCGTTTCAAAAAAAAAAAAAAATAAAACTGGTACTGTGTTTCTTAGAAAACCTTGAGATACGCACACTGCTTAATGACCTAGATATAATACTAGCATTAATGTCATTATATACAATACGTAACCTAAAAGACAGACGGACTTAGAGAGAGAGAGAGAGAGAGAGAGAGAGAGAGAGAGAGAGAGAGAGAGAGAGAGAGAGGGATAAACGGAGGAACGCATGCAATACTACCACAGTCTCGCGATATAAAATTAATGCCACCCCACGCGAAAGGCACGCAGGCTTGCTTTTTTTCAAATAAACAGGGACAAAAAACACTACCAATACGAGGTTAGGTTTTAAAAAAAACATGGTTAATGCTTATTAGGAAACATGACTGTTACGGTATATGATATTAACGCCGTCTGCTAAAGGTTACCAGACGTGCAATTATAAAGGTTAAGACATTTAATATATTGCGATAGATGTTTCAATTTTGAACGCTTTAGACACGATCGATTATGACGTGTATAGAGTTGTTTAGGACACAGTCGGTAACTAAGAAACGCTACCCTTTTCACATTGACCGTCAAGCTGTTAAGACGCGTCTGACTCTCCTTCCAATGTTGGGCATGGTATTGCCATACAGATATATTTTATGTAAGTACGGACATGGGTCAGTCCATTGCTATTACGAAGATTTGAAATGATTAAAGGTCAGTACGAAGTGAAAAATTAAGGAAGGATGAATTACAGTCCATAGTATTTGATTTTGCCAGACTCATAGACTCACTGTCGGCCGTTGGAAACCCCAACCGCGCGTGCATACAGCTATGACAATCTGCATACAGTAATTTGATTATTGGACAAGGACTGATAGGATATCTACATATCTATGCCATATATTTTCAAGTTATAATATGTACCTTTGTGATCAACATGCATGAATCGTTTTGACGTGTAATCTGTATTAAATAATTGTGGACTCAATGGAACCGACTTGTCACATCAATCGTATTCCAAGGTTCAATTATTATTCAGAATCTTCCACCCCTGCATTCGCGTAATCTTACATAGAAGGCACGATACACGATCACTCAAGAATATCAAGAAGATAAAACAATGGCCAGAATTTATAATTACTTTATTGACATTATATGGAACATTGTTCAGAGCTAACCAAACCACTACTTGCAACAGACCACTTGCAACAGTGGTGTCCGGTGTCTGGGGATCGACAAAAAAAAAAATTTCTGAATGACTTTCGAATGAAATGTTTACGATCAAGTTACGATCACATGATGTGCTGAATTATGACCTATGACGCAGTACTCAGTCTAATGCCTAACAACGCGACGTCACTGAAATTCGTGTAGGTGAAACTATCGGAGAAAAACTGAAGTCGTTCTTTTAAGCCTAACCAAGGGAAAAATAAGTCATTTGAAGCAGACACAAGAAATGGACTACAGGAGCAGGCAGTCAAGGGCATTAGCCTAGCTGTTGACGACCTATAGCACTGACCGAAGCAACGGGAAAGATAAGTCTAGCTGTTTAAATTGTCGTCATTGCAAAACCGTAATACTGAGTCCATTTCGCTTTGATTAGGCATGTCTATGTATTTTCATGTATATATGTTAAATTTGTTTTCCATCGTATGTATTTGTTGTTAATTCGTGGGCCGGTTGGAGAGGGAACTGAAATCTCTGGGAATGTCGCGAACAGCTGACCACCTAGATTTCAGTCGTTCTTAGGGAACTTAAACGATCGCACTTTTGGAAGCCCATTGAGGTTGCCATTGGACAGTCTGTCCAAATTTGCTACCGTTTGACAATTTGCGTTAGCTGTACTGTCCCGTAGATAATTGGTGTATTATATTCGTATTCAGTTAATAATTTTATTCAGTTCTGTACCATGTTCGTCACTATTTCGTCCATTCTCCTCTGACTATCATTTATTTTATGATTATTAAATTTTCGTCCGTTATGAGTCCTGTGACGTCATCATTTTTCGCAGTCATTTTTATTTTTTGTGTACTTTGAATATTAAGTTGACCTCGGGTCAGACCATGACCTTTCATTTGGTCTGTGACATTTCCGCTTATTTTATTTAGTTCATAAATTCATTTTTAATTGTGAAAATGTCTTGTTTGCGTCTTGACATTGTTTGTACCCTTTAGTTGCATCATTGCTTGTCTGTCCTCATGATATATATTTATATTACATTAATAATATGCTATTATATGCAATAATACACTTGTAATCTAATTTAATTAATTTTTTCTGAAATTTAAGGGTAATATGGGACATTGCATAATTATGCAGTGATAGTCCAAGAAAGTAGCACTACAATTTATCATAGATGCCTAGGGCATAATAATATAATATATATATTGACAAAATAAATAATCTTATAGCTACCTTTGAGGTAATAGACCCATTGTATATTATTTAATATACTTTTCTGGTACTAAGAGAGTGACTTAGTACATTGAACAATATCATTACTAGGAATTATACCCAACATTATTGGACATTGAAATTAATTGTGTGATATAATTACATTATATTTAACAGATATCATAACTATTTATGATATAGTATTATTTAGATACAATATTGTTACAAAATATTGTCTATTAGGTGAACTTAAACATTAAGTTCAATACTATTGTGATTACTTATATTGAATATTTCTAAGTTGAGTAAGTATAATAATTACTCTGAAGCTACTATTGACTATTTTAATCAGTAATTATCAATAATTACTACAGATAAAAGTCAAAATGCTTACTATAGACCATTTCGTTAAAATTGGCCGTGATTATGGCTACAAATCTCAAGAACTTCGTCAGTTTGCTGAATCAGAACTCGAAAAATATGAAAGAAAGGAAGAAGAGAAAAAGGCTGCATTAAAGAAAGAGGAAGAGGAACAAAAGGCAGCATTAAAGAAAGAGGAAGAGGAACAAAAGGCAGCATTAAAGAAAGAGGAAGCAGAACTTGAGATGAAGCAAATTGCCAAGGAAAATAGGTTGAGAGAGATTGCTCAACGTGAAAGAGAAGAGCAAAGAGCAATCTCCAGGCAGGAAGAAGAGAATAAATTGAAACGAGAGGAAATTATTTTACAACAAGAAATGGAATTGGCGCGTATTAAATTGGAGACAGCAAGATTACAAGCACAAAATGCTGATGCAAACCAGAATAATAACGCACAAAATGGATCATCATCCAGCCAGCCTAAACACTTCTACAACTTTAAACTACCCATTTTCAACTTGAACGTCGACGACCTTTCATCGTTCCTGGCACGTTTTGAACAGACTTGCAAAACAAACCATTTGCCTGAAGAGTCATGGGTACTCAAGTTAAATGAATTCTTGGTTGGAGAACCACTGACAGCTTCTCAAAATGCTGACCCATCAATAGCTAATAACTACGGTGCTATTAAGTCCTTGCTTCTACGAAGATTTCACCTGGACGAGGAACACTGTAGGTTGAAATTTAAGGGAATTTTACCTGAATCTCCAAGGGATTTTGCAGGATTCATTGCGAATATACGCAATACATTTAACAGATGGGTTGAACTGGCAGAAGTCAACAAATCATACGACAAATTAGTTGATTTACTACTACGAGATAAGGTATTATCTTCAGTTAGCCAGCCATTTTTTGCATATTTGCAGGAGCGTAAACCAGGTACTATGGATGAGTTAGAAAAAATTTCTTTAAACTACTGTTCGGCACACCCGAATGCAACCATTTCTAACTCCTCATTAAGAGAACCTCTACCTGTGGCGTCTAATATGGCCTACAATCACAATAACAAACAAAGACATCACAGTGTAGACAGAAGCAGGTTCCAAAGAAATCACAATGTTAACTTTCAGAAGGGACATAATAATGATTTCAACAATAAAAATGAGTTCAACAGAGGTAGATCACGAGATAGAAATTATTCACCTCAAACAAACTACCACAATGGTCAACATAACACTCATTATAATCGATCACATACTCCCAATGATAATAGTAACTGGAAGGGTAATAATCATGGCTCGAGACATCGAGATAATAGTTACTATAGAGGACGACGAGATAATTCTAACAATTATACTCGGAATCGATCTCATTCTCGGGGATCATCTCATTACAACCATAATACAGGGGCGGCAGTTACAAATAATACTACCCCTATAGCTCAGGTTCCACTTGACAATAATACAACACAGTCTTCTGCTGCATGTTTTGCTATTAATTATAATGTGGCAAATAGTTGCCAGCAATGCAATCTTATTTTTCAGAAGGCGAAAGAAACAGTGCTTAACTGCGGACATATTATACCACAGGTAGGTCTTGCAGTCAACGATGGAACAGGCCTATTAATTTTTAACAGAGGATTAGTTAATGGATCCGTCGTCTCAGTGTTGAGGGATTCGGGATCCACAACGATTGGGGTACGACAGTCGCTGATACATCCCAGCTGTGCAACGGGGGAATATGTTCGTTGCATGACGTTTGGTGGAACAATAGAGTTTTACCCCACAGCTATTATTCATGTCAACACTCCTTTCTTCACAGGAAACGTAAAAGTATGTATGCTAAAAAAGCCTATAGCTGATTTGATGGTTGGTCGTATACACGGCAGTAAAGATTGTACTCCAGATGAGATTATAGAATGGGAGAAACATAACCTATGCACTGGAAACGCCGTGACGACTAGAGCACAGACTCAACTCATGGAGAAAGTTGATGATAATAAAATGGATGCAGACAACCAAGAGGAATTTGTAGTCAATTCACCTATTGACAGGGAAACATTTGCAACCAAACAAAAAGAGGATAAATCTTTAAAAAAATTTTTTACGTTGGTTGATAAAGTTGACAATCTATCCTCAGGTAATAATAACAAACATTGTTTTGTTATTAAAAATGGCATATTGATTAGATGTTTTCATGACAAATCACAAATGAAACAACAAGTTATGGTCCCATATACTTTTAGACGGTACATTCTTCAACATGCACATGACTCACATTGTGCTGGACATATGGGATATACTCGAACACGATCTCGAGTACTGTCTTCATTCTTTTGGCCAGGGGTGTCAAGAGATATTTCGCAGTATGTACGTTCCTGTACTACATGCCAAGAAGTGAAAGCACGTGGAGCTTTTCACACGGCGCCTATTCAGGCTTGCGATATCTCAGTGAGACCTTTTGACAAGATGGCAATAGACATTATTGGTCCATTGCTACCATCGGCCAGAGGACATAGATTCGTCCTTACGTGCATTGATTTGTGCACACGATGGCCGGAAGCTATCCCATTAAAGACCACCACCACTACCACAGATGTAGCTGATGCACTACATCTCATCTTTTCTAGAATAGGGTTTCCTAGAAAACTTTTATCAGACCATGGGTCACAGTTTATATCTGACACCATGAAGGAAGTCATGAAAACTTGGGACATTGATAGGAATTTAAGTAGTATTTATCATCCGATGAGTAATGGTGCGGTTGAAAGACTTAACCGTACACTTAAACAACTACTACATAAGGTTACTGCTAAGCACCCTCATGACTGGGACAGAGCACTCCCAGCTGTTCTATTTGCTTATCGGGAGGTACCGCATGAACAAACTGGCTTCTCTCCCTTTGAATTAGTTTTTGGTGCTCCCCCAAGAGGTCCTATGGGACTAATAAAAGACTTATTAATTGACGACGAGATGACTCAGGACACTCAGTCATCTTACGAGTACGTGATTAATCTTCGGAAGAACATTATTGAGTCTTGCCAGTTGGCAACAGCTTCTTCTGAGGCTGCAAAAGCTAAGGCTCGATCTCTACAAAATAAGTCTCGACGATTACGCCAATTATTCCCAGGCGACGAGGCTTATGTGTTACTTCCTCACAATAACAATAAATTATTGATATCTTGGAATGGTCCTTACAAAGTCATTGATAAAATTTCCGACGTCGATTACGTCTTAGATATCAAGGGACACAAAAAGATATTTCATATTAACATGCTCAAGCAATTTCATACACGTCCTGAACACTTACAGTCAATTTTTCATGAACTAGATGACAACACAGTATCCACTTGTCATTATACTAACTTATCTGTCATCCAGGAAGAAGAATCTTCTTTTCCTGAGGTACAGTTACCGTTACCTGTACCAGTAGTTCAACCTACTGAATCTTGGCGGGATGTAACCATCTCTTCAACGGTTACACCGCAACAGCGTCTACAGATTGCTAATCTATTACAATCTTATCCAGATGTGTTGACCGACGTTCCGGGTCGCACATCGGCTATCAGTCATGACATTACTCTCAATGACGATACACCTATTCGTGTACATCCCTATTCTGTTCCTTTACATTTCCTTGCTAAAACTACTAAAGAACTTGAACAGATGTTGTCTCTGGGAATCATTGAGACTAGTAATTCGCCATTCTCTTCTCCATTAGTGATTGTCCGGAAGAAGGACAATAACATTAGACTATGTGTTGATTATAGAAAATTAAATGCTAAGACTATAGTTGACAGCGAACCACATCCACTTATCGACGACTTACTACCACGTCTATCCAACGCAACTATATTTAGTAAGATAGACTTAACTAAAGGTTATTGGCAGATACCACTGACCGAAAAGGCTAAGTACTACACCGCATTTTCCACGCCACAAGGTCTATACCAGTGGAATGTGATGCCTTTTGGGCTTGTTAATGCGCCAGCTACCTTCATTCGCCTGATGCGACAAATTTTATCAGGTAGACCAGACGTTATTACATATATTGACGACATATGCTTGTTTAGTTCGTCGTTTGAGGAACATGTTTCGGGACTTAGATATGTTTTTGACACTCTAAGGAATTATCATCTAACTGCTAAACCTACAAAGGTGCAAATCGCGTGTAATGAGATAACCTTTTTGGGACATATCATTGGATCGGGATATATCCGAACGTTACCTAGTACAGTCTCCAAAATTCTAAACATAGCAGTTCCTCAGACGAAGAAACAGGTCAGGAGTTTGTTAGGACTTGTTCAATATTACAGTAGATTCATACCAAACTTGTCATCCATCACGGCTGTATTGTCTTCATTGTTAAAAAAAGATATGCCGGTGAAGGTGACATGGACTGGTACATGCAATGAAACTTTCAACAAAATTATAAATTTGTTCTCACATGAACCAATTTTAAGACTTCCCGATGCTTCCAAAAGATTTTTCTTACGAACAGATGCTAGTAACTACGGCATTGGTGCATGCCTGCTCCAGAACCATGACGGCATTCTACACCCCACCTTATATATATCAAGAAAGCTGAAGCCGGCTGAAACAAAGTATTCCACAGTCGACAAGGAACTTTTGTCTGTGATCTGGGCAATAACGAAGCTGGAGAAATTCTTACTCGGTGCCCCCTTTACCATACAGACGGACCAACGTGCGGTCGCATCCTTGCGTCGATCCAACCACAAAAGCCAAAAACTTGCCAGATATTCAATCATCCTACAGCCATTCGAGTTCTCCATTGAACACATACCTGGCACTGAAAATTGTGTGGCAGATGCGTTGTCACGTAATCCTATTGACGACGAATAATCAACATTGACACTCTTAAACTACATCAATCAGAACTACATTGGATTGAACGAAGTATCAACTATAAAGGAACTAACCTTGCCTTCAATTCAAACTTTATAAACACTATATGCATCACAGAATTGAACGACAAGACAATCAAGGTATATATACTTACATTCGAACTTCGTATAATATCCATACACGATATACGAATATCATTGAACAATCATGGAATAATATCTGACGACAAGTCGAACTTATTATCCTATGGACTCTTAATTCTTCGATGCAGTTATAAATGACATTTCTTTCCGACGTGGACATTTGAACACTTTTGCCTAAAAGAATTCATCAGGATCAAGACTACGGATGGATCATCATATCCTATACTAATTAATTAGTTAACTTAACTTCTTAATTGAATTATTATCAATAAAATGAAAGGTGAGAAAAAAATTAAATGAAAAAAAAAAAAAAGAGAACGAAATACTAAAAAGAAGAAATTATGAAAAGAGAAAATAAATCTCACACAAGTATTAGATTAATAATTTTTTTTTTTTTAATGTACCTATACAGTATTTAGTTAGTTAAGTTAGTTAGTTATTATTCACTAACACTTAACACACACAATTAAGTTAAAACTTATATTCGAATTTCTTTCTATTTCTTCTCACTTAGTTTGTCTTTTCTTCTCTCATAACATCGCGTGAAATTAGAATCTTAATAATTTAACTCTTAGTTTAATTAATTAATTTAATTTTAATTAGTCAAATTAATTCCTATATGACATACTAATACGACAGACCTTACTTTAATTTAATTTTATCATTCACTATTAACATTGGACATTTATTTAGTTGATATAATGACATGTATAATATTGATATATAATGTGATTTATGATTAGATGACTATGACAAATAGTTAGTTGACACGACCGCAACACGGTTCTACTCAGAACATCGTCGGCCATATGTCACAATTGTGTTAAATTTTTTTTGAAAAATTGTTAAGTCGGATAGATATTGAAAAAAAATCTATCGATTTTTTTTTCCCCGGTGTACAGGGAATTGTTACGGTATATGATATTAACGCCGTCTGCTAAAGGTTACCAGACGTGCAATTATAAAGGTTAAGACATTTAATATATTGCGATAGATGTTTCAATTTTGAACGCTTTAGACACGATCGATTATGACGTGTATAGAGTTGTTTAGGACACAGTCGGTAACTAAGAAACGCTACCCTTTTCACATTGACCGTCAAGCTGTTAAGACGCGTCTGACTCTCCTTCCAATGTTGGGCATGGTATTGCCATACAGATATATTTTATGTAAGTACGGACATGGGTCAGTCCATTGCTATTACGAAGATTTGAAATGATTAAAGGTCAGTACGAAGTGAAAAATTAAGGAAGGATGAATTACAGTCCATAGTATTTGATTTTGCCAGACTCATAGACTCACTGTCGGCCGTTGGAAACCCCAACCGCGCGTGCATACAGCTATGACAATCTGCATACAGTAATTTGATTATTGGACAAGGACTGATAGGATATCTACATATCTATGCCATATATTTTCAAGTTATAATATGTACCTTTGTGATCAACATGCATGAATCGTTTTGACGTGTAATCTGTATTAAATAATTGTGGACTCAATGGAACCGACTTGTCACATCAATCGTATTCCAAGGTTCAATTATTATTCAGAATCTTCCACCCCTGCATTCGCGTAATCTTACATAGAAGGCACGATACACGATCACTCAAGAATATCAAGAAGATAAAACAATGGCCAGAATTTATAATTACTTTATTGACATTATATGGAACATTGTTCAGAGCTAACCAAACCACTACTTGCAACAGACCACTTGCAACAATGACACAATACTGTTTTACGTCTGAAATCCTGACATTAGCCTGACAGTACAGAAGACACCCCATCGTATAGAAGTGAACGGGTGGTAGAAGAAAATACATATTTTGAACGAAGCCACTTGGCCCCATTAAATTTATATATTTGGGTGCCTTAGGACTTGCTGACAAGGAATATGTTAGGTGTTACGCAAATAGTCTAGTGGTTAACAAATTATAGCCAAAATATTACAGTGGTGTTGTCTGACAGCACAAGATTATATTTGCTCATGTTTGGAAACTGCTTTAGGGGGAATGATGCCAACACGTTAGATCCGATTGGATTGGCTAGAATAATATGTAAGGCGAAACATGATTAGTCGAATGCAAATACTATTTTTGGTTGTTAAAGGAAACGGTGAAGCAAGCGAGCAGTGGAGACTGTTTCCTGCCGCCCACACAGAAGTTAAGATTTCGTGGCCAGAGCAGCTCAATCTTGTGTATACCCCCCTCTAAAAGTGACTTTACCTAAAATCAAGAGGGACATTTATTTGTTTCAAATAAAAAGAAACTGTGAACCTTTCCAATATTATTTCCACCAGAAACAAACACTTGAAGTCATGATGACAAACAACAACCTAGCTTGAAAAGCCAGTATTACCTCATAGTACTACAGCACAACTTACACACATACTGCAATAATAATATATGTCAATACAAAGATCCTATCTATAAATTGTGTACATACAACTTGTGATTACATTTGATTGTGATTCCTGATTCACTTTGTAGTTGAATCAGGATATCTATTATTGACAGGAATTAATACATATTTTAAAAGTTAACACTTGACTTATTAAGATAGTCTTATAGAGTGTTCTATGTATGTGAGTGTCACAGTGTTGTAAAGTATTGTGGATTAAATTAAATTGTTTATCTGTCTGTTGGTTGTTGTGAACATACACTTCATCATTATCATAACCCTAGACATTCAACGTAGTCATCACAATATTCCAGAATAAGTCTGACTGAGGTATAAATGTGGTAGCAAAGTAAGGTCATCTGTAATACACCACACTTATTAGATACAGATACCTTCACAGCTGATCTCAGTCAGTACACTAAGTCCCCTATAAATATTTATAACATCCCACTTTACCACTGCCACCGACCGTCAAAGCAGTCAGTGGCCATTACGCCTAGTGGCGTCTTAGGGCAACAGCAGATTGGTTTTCTTTGCCATTGTTTCCCATCATGCCTAATGGCGTCTTTAGGGCAACGGCAAATCAATCCATTTGCTATTGTTTCCGTAATCGAAGTGACTGGCAAACGGGTGATCAGCCCGTTGTAACATTATTACTCTATAATTTGTGCTCTCTTGTAAGTTTTCCTTCTTAGGCAACTTAACCAAATATCCTTCCTACCATTCTCCAGGTATTTTTTCTATCTCCCAGACTTTGCCAAGTAGTTTGTATAATATCTCTGTAGAGGTATCAACATCTGTTTTGATGGCCTCTGCTGGAATGCAATCTGGACCAGTTGCTTTTCCATCTTTCAGAAGCTTTATGGCTCTCTTTATTTCTTCTCTGCTTGGTCGTTTACAATGTATCTGTACCTCCTCTTCTGCCTTCTGGATGTCTGGGGGATTTGTTGGAGCTTGTCCATTGAGAAGTTCCTCAAAATGTTCTGTCCATCTCTTCATTTTTTCTTGTATATTAATAAGCAATTTTCCATTCTTATCTTTGATGAGAACAATTGCTTGCTTATACTTCCCCGTTAGCTTCTTTGTGTTGTTGTACAGGTCCCTCATATTTCCTTTGGCTGCAGCTTTCTCTGCTTCCCTTGCCAACTCTTCGATATACACCCTCTTGTCTTTTTTTATGGTTCGTCTTATTTCTTCGTTTGCTTCTATGCCACTTCATGGGCCTTGGCTTTGGAGCTTCTGGTTTTGCTTCTGTTTAAATCTGCTTTCTTGTTTTTCCTGTCTTCAATCTTGTTTATAGTTTCTGTTGTTATTCATGCTTTGTGCTGATGTTCTCTTGTTCTCAGTGCCTCTCCACATGTCTCGTTCCATATATATTTCCCTTGTTGCCAGTGGTCTTCCGTATCTGCAACATCATTCAGCCGTTGAAGTACTTGGTATTCGCTGGACACTTTGATTGAAAATATTTCTCTTATTTCCAGATTTCTTAGATATTCCACATTACACTGTTGGCCATAGCTATATACTGTTGTAAATTTCTTGAGTTTTTTTTTGTTTTTTTTTTTGGCTAACATAAGATGATGATCTGCTACCACATCTGCTCCCCTATATACCATTAGGTCATATAATGATGACCTAAACTTCTTATTTATGCAGATGTGATCAATCTGATTCTCAGTTCTGTGGTCTGGTGATATTCATGTCGCTTTATGTATTCTTTTATGTGGAAATATGCTTCCTCATATAGCCAGTTGATTTGAAGCACAGACGTTTGTTAACAGTTACCCATTCTCGTTCATCATACCTAATCTATGTTTTCCCATGATTTCTTCAAAGCCAGTGTTGTCTGTTCCTATTTTTGCGTTTATGTCTCCCATCAAAATTGTCATGTCCTTTCTTCTGTTTTTATCCAAGAAAAGTTGTAGTCTGGTGTAAAATTATTTTTTTCACAGATTCTTCTTCATCATTCGTTGGTACATAAGATTGAATGTTGGTTATATCTATTTTCTTTTTGGCTGTTATTACCTTTATAATTCAGGGGCCCATTGTTCCCATTCTATAAGTGCTTTCTGTGCTTCCCTAGACAGCATTAGAGCCACCCATTCATTGTGGGGGGCACTTTCCTCCTCATGTCCTGAAGACAACACAATTTCTCCTGCGATTAATTTCTTCCTCTATACGCCCCTCCACCTTGTCTCGCAGAGACTTAGGATATCAAATATGTAATTCCACATTTCTGCTGCTACTTGTGCATTTCCCCCTGTTTATGTAGAGTGCGAACATTCCAGGTGCCAATCGTGGAGATTTTCCTGGGCGTAAAAAGGTTATTCTGCAACCCAGACTCACTTTCGGCTTTCTCTTAGTTGCTTCATGCACCTCCTTTCCAGGGGACATTCTTCTGTCTTGGCGGCTGAGTTGATTTATATTCCATATTTGACTTATCCATAGTGTTAGTTGAGGTTTTTATGGTTAAAAGTTTTTTTTACGGCATAACGTAACCAGCGTCATGCCTAATCCTCTTTAGTCGCTTTTTACGACATGCCTAGTATGCTACAGTGTTACTATTTTTGCTCCTCTTTCGGGCCCCTGTAACACACGGGTGATCAACCCTTATTCACTCCCTGTAAAAAATGAGCCACAATTGTAGTTGTCCCCCTGTTCATGTGTTTTGACAGTGCCCTGTACTTCCCCACATCCTTTATTTCTCTTTTAATTAACTCTGCCTGAAGCATTCAGCATATAGGCCGCAAAGAAAAATATCTCGATTGTTTGTTGGAGCCGGCGTTATCAGCCATGTGGTAAGATTAAATAATTATCAATTAAATTCTTTATGACCCGATAAATGGGAATCAAATCGTCATCCATCCTTGACCTGGCTGTATATGTCAAGCGTAAAGAAACACATTCAATTGGCACACCAGGACGTCCTTGGATATTAGCAGAAATTTAAATTTGTGCAAGCTCCAATTACGTTAAATTTGAATTAAATCCATGTTGCGGGTACGCTTCATTTGACATATTAAAACTATGTCTTCTATTGGCTCCTAAAATTTGAACAGTTGGACGGAATGGCACTACAGCATATAACCATAAAGTAGGATCGATCCCACTGCAGTCTGTCTACTGTCACCAAAACTTAGTTTTCGCATTTTAAATGAACCTTATGCTACAGCAGTTAAGCACCACTGAGAGATTCAATGTTGTTCTTAAGATGTGTGCCTGATATCACAGTGTCCAATTGCTACAATAGTTAAGAACCTGGTTATCCCCCGCCCTACTTTCTTCTGAGATACTACACAGGTGGTTGGTCAGTTTTCATGCTGATCAGGTGGTCAAACATTCTTTATCTGCCATTGTCCTATACAGTCCATTTACGACTTTGTTCCAATATTTTACATAACATATCGTTTCAGATATTTATTTTTACCTGCATTATGTGTAAAAATTGTCGCTATAAAATTCTTTAAATTAAAATGTCACATATCAGTAATAAGCAACTTTTAAATTCTGATAAAAACTAGCGAACAACTTAATTCTATTGGCTCTACTGTATCCAGAAACTAGCTACCACACGCTTTGGTTCATCACGCCTGGCTGCTATTTCCTCTACTTTTCATCAGATTATCGCTCGTCCTTAAGTTCTAGAAGTGGCTTGTTCAGAGCCCCTTTGAATTACCTTCACATTTTGGTACTAAAGAGTGCCATCGTCACAGGTGTCACATTTATCCGTAAGTGTTCCAAACGCAAACGGTATTTGCAGTTTGGCTTGGTCTTTGTTAAGATCGCCCACAAAGTATCATAACAATCATCCTTCTTGTTTTACAATATTTGTTTTTCGCTGAATGTACATTTCATTTTGTTTCACAGTTGCTTCACTGATCTAGGCTTTGTGTTAAGTGTAGTACCTTCCATTCTGATTATCTAAAAGTATTACCGTTATTCAAATTAATGAAGAGTTTCCTCTAAAAAAAAACAGTCACACAGCATAATCAAAATTACATCTTAACAGATATCTTCCATGCAAAGTACTTTACTTCGTTGCGTTCTTCTCACCGTTTTGACAGATTCAACCTTATTCATATAACACTCACGTCTGTTGTTTTTTTGTTGTCTAGTTTTCTACTTCTTTATTATTCACGAGAAAACATACCTTTATGTGTGCGTGTAATATTTATTTACTGTATGGAAATGACATCGCGTAAAATGTTAGAAAAATCTTTATCAGATCTTATCTTAGGGAAACAGTGCTAAAAAACAGTCATCAACCTTGGATTAGTTCTGCACGCATTTCAATCTCAAATTAAAGAAAAAAAAAAAGCAATAACTTTTAAGGCAGTAACTAAAATCATGAAACAGATTTTACACGATTAGTTTACCAATTAGTTATTTTTGATAATGAGTCCGTTAATTTTACGCGTCTTGCCAGTAACTGCATCATTCATAGCGCATGCCTAGTAAAGCACTTTTCTGTTTGTCCGTTTTCCAAAGTTTGAGGGAATAAAAGATTGAAACAATTTTTCATATATTGCGTTCGTTCCTTACAACGTAAGAAATAGTTTGGGGGAGGGGGGGGGGGGGGGGGGGGGGGAGTTGGAAGACGGGGAAGGGAGGTTTGACAGATTGTTCATATTAAATTGCACAGATCATAAGTGTAAAAACATAATTTTATATATTTTTAAGATATGAAAGTTGTGGCTTGTTCTGAACATGCCAGTGATATTAGTAAAATGTACACACAATTTCTTGATTATTTGACCTTACATATTAAGTTTTGTTTGTCTTAAAATAGAGACAACTTTTTACCAAACTGTCATATTTTAATCACATGTTTGCAAACTGATGTCAGAAGAAAAAGCATTGTAATATACCGGTAGCTTGGGACTTTAACAATGAAAGAGAGCGCGAAAAAATGGGTTAAGAAAGTTAAATAGAGTTGTTAATAGACTATATGTCTTTGTTAAAGGGAAGTGAAATGAGCAGAAGAGTGTTTTGAGGAAAGGGAGGTAACTCTGTAGATCCCCTTTTGGGAAATGTAGCTTGGTGTTTTGGTTTGGTATTTCATGTGAGTTCTAAATTATGGTGTGACTGATTTGCATAGTAATGTTTAAATAATAAGATTAAAGAAGATTGTATGGGTTTTATCAGCAAAGGGAGATGACTTTTAATTACGTCCCCTGAAAGGTTTTGGTGAGCGATCAAAAATAAACACGCACGAGAAAGTGTTGCGAGGATGAACACATTTTTAGCAGAGAACGGGGAAATGTTAAATCGGGAATAAGATGAAGGAATCTGAGTTTTGGAACGAGCTTAGCGTAGGATAGCAAGTTTGCTATGTATTAAAGTTGTGAAGTGGCGAGTGATGTTTGATGGTTCATTCTGGCGAACAAGCTGCTGAAGGTGGTTGGTTGCTGTGGTCACAGCATTGTATCAAATTATTTTGCCAAACCAACAAGATGCTCGAACGCCACCTTTAATAGATGATAGATAAAGACAAGAAAGACAATGTCGCCAGTTCAAGATTGTGTTAACAATTTGTCAAGACTACAAGACGAACAGGTATGTTGTGTTAGATGTAGAGACAATAGGCAGTAGCTAGGGGCAGCGTGGAACAAGTGACTATTGATACAAATAAACAGCCCTGGTGGTTAGACCAGTCTTATATCAAAGATACATCGATTAGTTTCACCAGTCCTACGGGCCTTATCAAGGGTTAGGAAACCAGAAGAACAGAACAGTAGATGAGCTAGTAATCTTAGAGACAGCGTCAGACTATATAAGAAAAAAATGATGAAGCGAGAGAGGATTTATTTCAAAAGTTGCCTATGAACATTGTTATTATGGGAGATGAACCGCCTCAGAGGAAAGGTTGGGCATGAATTATGATTTTCAGCGTATTTGATGACTAGCTGTAAATAAACATCATCTTTGTTGTTCACCGCTGTTTGAGTGCAGTACTTTTCGCCAGATGTTCTCCATCCCATCATCTGTCTGTCGTGTGATGTTATATCGTCAAGATTTGTTTTAACATAGCATCATCAACACCTAGCTGTCCACTGCGGAACAGTGAGACGAGTCCCATAATACGACAAGTACCATCAACACTAACATCATCCACTGTGTACGGCCACAGTAGTTATATTATATGTAGCTAGCCCCGAACAGATAGAAGCCTACTTTTGAGGAGAAAGGTCAGATTCTGTATCTAATCGACTGAAAAGAATCACATAGTTTAGAAATGCCAATTTAAAATTGCACGTGCGTGATATTAACAATTATTTATGATCGTGATATTGTAAACGATCGAATATATTTTGGGGGTTGTCTCACCATGACGACACAGATAATGGAATCGGCGCTCGATCATTGGTGCAAATATACGACAATAAAAAGGTCAACTCAAATAACTTGTTTAGATGTTTTTACTTTAATACAAACCAGTGTTTCTCAAAAGGAGATAGGTATAGGAGGCCTATTATTAATTTCAAATGCAGTCAAACTGGAATATTTAACTTTCAGTCGGTTACTTTATCTACTCTGAATTTATTTGTTTTGGCCACATGATTTTCGAAAGGGGATCCGAGGAATTAGTAGCACTTCTTAGCTGGCTATTGCGCTCCTAAAATTATTTAGAAACGCTGACATGAACATTAAAGTTTAGGAGTAATGTAGAAAACTCAGATATGGATTCTTCGAGTATTTTACTTCGATGAATATCCGTTGTTGGAAATGTGTGCTTAAAATACTACAAAAGTGATAACGTTTTATGTTTTATATTTTTCTGTTTTCTACCTTTGTTTAAAATTGTTGAAATATTTTACAAATTTCTTTAACATGTACTGTCCTTTCTCTAAGACCTAAATATGTTGCTTTCATGGGCTGATTAAGCTAACATTTGATGGCTCACAAAGGGAGGCCTCTGTTTACTGCAGTTCGATTTCCCCCGATTGATTTCTTAGTTTTATATTATAAATAAAAAAAACTTAATTACCCGTTAGTTACCAAATAAATGGTTCCTTTGGATTGCATGCTAGCAGCGTAAGTTCACTGAGATTTAAACCCTCAGCCAATCAGAGTTCACGGTGTGTGGGTCGCTCCGTATGATTTACAGTAGAAACATATAAAGTTAGTGTTGCATCTCAATCTAGGTTCTGTTAATAGAAAGTTCAGCATTTATTTCATGCATTTTTTCAAGCTTTTTACCATAATTAAATTTGTAATTTCCAATTATGTCTGGTCGAACAATGCAGGCACAAGCCCAAAGGAAAGTTACGCCAAAAAAAGGACACGCAAATCTTTATTTTCAGAAGTACAAATGAAAAGGATTAAGTGAAGGGTCACGTAGATTAAGCTGCAATGTTTATGGATCATTTGATTTTGTTTTAATGTTATAACAATATAGAACAATGGTGAAAACAAAATTTAAATCTATGAAAAGGAAAGATCTGCATCGAATGCCTGCATGCCAGAGAGCTCTGCCGTGGAACAATTGCAACAATTTCGTTCATTATGGATTGACAATTTCAAGCAAAGAAACATGCCTCCCAGCCTATTACAATCTGAAGGCTAAAGCCGATTTAACAACGCCCAAAAAATGATGGCGAAAATGATTTTATTGAGACAAATAATGGGTGTTTTCCAGATCCGCCTAGAGCCAATGTAAAAAATTTAGGAAACAATTATATTAGTTTTCTTTATATAATGTGTTCGTTTAACGATAGTTCACGTTTCCACCACCGCCACATGTACAGGGCGATTGAAAAGTCATTTCTATTTTTTAAATGTTTAAATTATTACTTTTATCATTTGGATATAAACGAAACAAAAGTCACAACAAAGTACAATAGCTGCCCCTTGACTTACAAGTTTAATCCGGAAACAAAATACGAATGAAATAACATTTTAAACGACCAATAAACGGACTCTGCAATAAACAGCAAAACTGCTGCCCACTATGAAGTCATGAGTTGATCAGGCCTGATCGCAACTTGTGCTATAATCATAATGTGACATCATTTTATGTAATAGAATGTCATTCAGTTTCTTTATCTTGTGGTTTGTTTCATATAAATTGTTAGGATGGCAGAGACGAAACGAAAAATAAAAAAATAGGAAGTGATTTTGCAATTGCCCTGTAGTTCCGGGGTGTGTCTGATCAGACAAATAAAAGAAAAGACTATTGTTCCTTCATTCTTGTCGTAAAAGTGATCTAATCTCAGATTAAGCATGGGGCTTGCAACTTCATCACGTGAGATAAACTGCTACATAGTCCACTGCTGCAAGAGCTTACGCTTTGACGCAGGCTAGTGCCCTGTATATAGAGAGTGACGACAACTAAGGTTAGCCAGAAAATGGCGGCCAAACCCGTATCGCTGGAAAAAGGACCCAATCGCGACTTTCAAAATTAGCTACAAATACAGTAGCACATATTTGTATCTAAAGTCCTTTTTCCAGCGATACGGGTTTGGCCGCAATTTTTTTGCTAACCTTAGTTGTCGTCACTCTCTATATACAGGGCACTAACGCAGGCTTCAGCAAGGATGTCTGTAGATGTGGCTAACTGCTCCATATGAACAAACAAGGGAGAATATATTGATGATGATGACTTTTCGACTCTATTTTCGAGCCCTACAAAGTTAATGGAAGCTCAGTTCTGGTATGCAGATAGCAGGCATAAAAACGACAACCATAACGGACAACCCCTTAAGAGGATTTCAGGGGCGCTGCTTAAGAACATTATTGCAGTTCGACATGAACTAAAACATCATATATCAGTCACTAAAGAATTGTGTGTCTGCATTAGGGGTGGGAGGGGGGATGGGTTCACAACGAAACTTACGACGTGGAATAAAAAAAGGGAAGATCTTGAAAAGAATCCTATACGAAACTGAGAAAAACAAAAGCCCACGAAAACATGAATTAAAAAAAAAATATGAAATGAAATGGAGCGGGAGAGATGTGTGAACTAGCCTAGCTCGCACACGATATGTACAAATGAGGAGAGTTTGGCAATTCTTTGTGACAAAACGTCCGAACGTGCTATATTGTGTGATATCTTACACCTTCAGCCCTCCGGCAGTATTCTTTCTTTTTCTTCATTTTCTCACTCATCGCTTTTATTTGGCATAAATCATGCCTTTTCATTTGTATTTTCACTATTTTGCTCTGTGATGGACATAGCATGGTGAAGTCTCTAACACGCCACTCCCCTATCGCAGTAATTGCTACGGGAGTAATGCGTATTTTATTGTTTACCACTCCTCAGACGTATTTACGCTTCGCCAGGTTTGGTGACCCGGCCGGGGATAATATTTTATCACAATTTCGGTCTGACCACCCTTTCAAGCGGCTGGGCTTGGTTATCCAAGGAGGTTGAATAGAACCAGATTTGTTTGTCTGGCGAAACACATGATAACCCGTGCATGTGGGCAGACAAATATGATATAATCGCTTCCGGTCCTTTGTTAAAAAGTAATCATGGGTATTATTACATTTTGGACAATATGAGTCTACAAATGTGTTGGTGAGAGTGTATGCAAGACATCAGATGTCCATATATGGTAATACGTGACCTTTGCAGGCACGCACCTTATTTCATGTGGGACTATTTTGAAATATCACACCCTATCTGCATGATTTGAAATGATTGGATCTTTCTGATTAGATTCATAACATCACTGGAGGGAATATTGGCTGACAATTTCACAGTTTTATTTCTCTGTGATTTGCACGCTCGCCAAGACAACATCAGACCTCGCCACAGTGAAAACTAGATTCATAATTCATAATTGTTATCCGGACCTTTTATTGGAGAACCAATTAAGACTTATAAAGCACAGGAGATCTCTTTCAAATTTTAATAAGGAACACCGGAACTAGGAAATTGAAGAAACACGGAGTTTGAAGGGGCAATATATTGTAACATTAACAGAAATCCCAGACACGTGTTGTTATAGAACGATTCGTCTCTTTTATTCATCGGTGCGACAAGTCTGTAGCCAGGATTGGCGTAAGTTGTGATTTACATTTCATATGTTATTACTAACATGTGAACTAACATGTATATGTATATATTACCATGTAAATTTTATTGTGTGAACCTAGCTATTGGATGTCAAAGTCATTTAATGTAAATGAAACATGAATGAATTTATATTGTGAACACTTTTCAAACAGTGTAGATGTACGTAATAATAAAACATATTATATCTGTACGTTTAGCCTTTTCATTTAAATGTAATGTAAAACCAAAGCTATTCAGTTTAAATGTAAAGGAAGTTTTATCCCGAGGGATTAAATGTAATTCTAATCGATGGTAAACTCTGAGTTAAGTCGGATGGTGAAACAGAAGAGGAGGAACACATAACTGTGTGTCGGAGAACGCCATACCCAGAAGAGCGTTCTTTTCTATTCTTCTATCACAGTTATTGGTGGTACCAGCAGAACGTACTATTTCTGGAACAAGACGGGATCAGTGGTCTACGTTTCTAAGACAAAGGACGCACTATGTAGACTTTCCTTGAAGTTTCTTGGAGACGAGCTACACCCGACAACCTTGATCATAGACGAGTGATCAGTGTGAAAAGACAGAACCGTCATTGGCAGCTAAGTTCAAACATATGCTGCCACTTCCTTAACCCTTTTCGTAATCCCCAAATACGAGGATGATAGCTTTTCTTTAGCCATAACTATTCAAATTATTTTCGAACTGTTACAACTAAAGTGATTATTATATTTTGTTATTTGTAATGTTACAAATTTAACTTCGATTTGATCATTTTAAACTTACTGCATGTTTGTCTCAGTCATTTACTACACACATTCTAAACAAAGCTATACTTGAATAAGAGAATTCCACTGAGTAAATCAGGGGTGGGGGACGAGCTGATAAATAAGTGCTTAAATTCTTCACAAAAGTGGTCGGCAGGTTACAGAATTAACGTGCTTAGCGACAGCCAGCATTGTTTTCACTTACCTGAATTTCTTGTGAAGACTCCCATGTGATAGAAGCTTTACTACTCTTCTATCTACATTTCTGCCAAGAGTAATCTTGTGTACAAATAGACTCCATTGAAGCCTATATTAGATACTCTTGAGTTTTGGCCATTGTTGGACCACTACAGCAAAGCAGGGGAGGCAATACCGTCACATTCTTCAAACTCCAATTAAGAGTTATGAGAACTGAATTTGAAGACGTCATGAAATCCAAGGATTAAATTATACAGCAATGTTGAAAGAATAACGGCAAGTGTGGTTTTTAGCGTCACTGTGCGCACTAAATCAGTAGTGACATAAAAAAAGCTAATTTTTGTTGTAACTATTTACCTCTACACCTCACTGTAGAAGGGGAACGACTAAGTAAGTAAGTAAGTACTATTTATACCGTGAGCTTCGACTGGTAGGATTTAGAGCGCTTGCTTTTCGAGAAAAAAAAATACTAGCATCTACCCATCTTTAAAAATGAGTATATCTGCTCTAAGGTAGGAAGGTAAAGGCAACAACAACAAAAACGGAACAGGTCACCCCACTTTATAAAGCTGAGACCTAGTATAAATGAAATCTCTAACAATTCACTCACCTAGCAGTACCTTCTGTGGAATCATCTTTAGCTTTCATTTAACCTGATCTTTTCGTAGTCGTACTAAACAGGCAGCCAGAGGCAGAGAACTAAATTCCTTATTTATTTTAAGGATCTTACCTTCTCCTCTCCTCCCCCCAATCCCCCATATTGTCACTGTCAGTAACATTACTTGCATTACCAGCGGAAACACTAATTTGCTATTCGCTTACAATCTGATGAGATCACTTGATACTGCGTAAAGATGATTCATTACGCCATTTCAATGTCCTTCTTAATATGCGCGTGGAGATTATATTTGCAGATCGCGTCTTTTATGTATGATCAATGGCAAGTGTCAAATCAACCAATACCCTCGAATAATGAGAACGGTTATTCTCCGTGATTACGAGGGACGATTGGTTGATTGATACATAATCTCTGAATGTTAACACATTAAAAGACAAATAAGCCACATGGTTTGGTCATTTGGGAAAATTGAGAAATTAAATGTAATACAAGGTTTAAAAAAAAACTGGCGAATTAAACTGACGATCCTAGAAATCGTGAAGTGCGGGTTAATTCTTTAAAAACATCTTGAAAAAGGTAATGCTTCGTACTAGGACAAAGACAGCCGATATGATAATATCTGTCTTCCAAACCTCTACACCTCAGGGTAGAAGAGTAACGACTAACTAAACTACACCAAAAGACAAAGAAAATTGCCTAAGTTGCAGCACAAGGCTTTTGTCAGGGACAGGAAAGAAAGCGAGAACTAGGTAAGACACATTGGGAAATAAATAAAAAGAAAAAAGAAAAACTATATCACTCAGTCGGAACAGGTCATCATGTGTTGACATGCAAAATCGCTTCCGTTTCCGGGTGTAAGAGAGTAGATATTAAGTAAAGTTCTTGAACGATAACTTGCAAAAACTTAATGAAAAGCCAAGATAGAAAGGTGAGATATGATAAAATAAGAGAAGAATCAAACATTTTTACGCCTGTAGCGAGTAAATCAGTGGCGTGGAAAATGGAACACGAGTTGGTAAATTACTTAGGCGAAGGGAACACGAGTTGGTAAATTAGTTAGGCGAAGGGAACACATGGAGAAGAGAACAGACGTGAAAAGGATAAAGAGGAGATAGATATAAATTGAACGGATGGCACAGCATTCACAAAGGATTATGAAACTGCGTTCATATCCATTAGGCCACAGACGCCGACGGTAACCTATCTAGGAGAATGCAAAAGTCTGAATTCAAACCACCGTTACCTTGCGGGAATATCCGTTTACGGGAAAGGCTTCGGGAGTAAACCCTGAGGATAAATCCTTAAGGCAGTCTAATGTTGATTCGACATTATTCTGGCAACTCCTAAGACGTGGCTGGTACCAAACTGTATTGGCTACTGCCGTTCTTTTGGAACTACCGGCTGCTTGGAGAGGGGGAACATGCTGTATGGGTAACCATATAACTGTGCCCAAGCTCGCGCCCTTGACAGGACACTCCAGCTTCACCCTATAGGTGTCGGCACAACACGGGAAGTAGCAGTTACCGGTTATAAGCATCTTGCCCAATTGCGTAGGGCATGGCGCCAGGGGCTAGTTCCAACAGTGGGAGATGATATAGGATCTCACTGAACAGCTACCGTCTGCTTCAAATTAGGTAGCCCACAGTCAATTAAGTGTTGTCCCGCCACTGTCTGCTTTCCCCATTGGGTGCATGAGGATTAGGGTCAAACCCGAACTGTGAACAGAAAATTTCGCACCAAGCAATAATCATAAAACAATAAATAATAAAAAGAAACAAACTATCAGATTTGGTATGCTGCAAGGTCCGGACCGTGTTGACTGAGCTATCCGAAAATCTACAGGACTCAAACGATGTCAGGAAGATAGCCATAATCACCAACGGACTTAAACGACTCCAGCTGGATATAGCTGCACTTCAGGAAACGCTTCTGGCAGGCTCTGGAATGTTGAGCGAGAAGGATTACACATTTTAAAGGCAAAAGAAAGATCTTAATAAAACTAGAGAACACGGAGTAGGTTTTAGGATAAACAATCGCTAACTAAAATGGCTGACCCAGGTGAGAATGGATCACAATGCCTGTTAACGGTCTGCCTGCAAACTAGTGCAAGTCCCATCACCCTTGCCAGTGTGTATGCTCCTACTCTGTACTCTGCCTTGGAAGCTAAAAGCGAGTTCTACGAGAATCTAGCAGCAGTCATCAGAAGCATACCTAGGCAAGAACCACTTGTTCTCATAGGTGACTTCAACGCTAGAGTGGGTGCCTATAGTGTTTCATGGCATTTATGTCTGGGCAGGTTTGATATTGGCAAAATGAATTAAAATGAACAACGGCTCTTGGAGTTGTGTGTCCATCATGACCTCTGCGTGACCAACACCTACTTTCAGACAAGACCCCAGCATAAGGTGTTATGGAGACACCCACGATCCAAGCACTAGCACCAACTGGATCTGATTATTGCCTGAAGACCACTTCTCAAATCTGTGCTCTCCACGCACTCGTACCATGGTGCAGACTGTGATACAAATCGCTCCTTGGTTTGCTGCAAAATCAGAGCACAACCAAGAAAACTCCATCGTGTCAGGCATGAAGGGAAACCACTCATCGATATCAGCAAGATGTCAGACCCAGTCATGATCGCTCATTTTAACCCGACCTTTAAGAAAGCACTTAGTAGCTCACAGCATGATGATACTGTTAAAGAGAACTGGGAACACCTGTGAAACACCATTCATAGTACTGCACCTGCTACCTTTTGTAAGAAGACAGCAAAGTCAAGTGACTGGTTTGATGCTTCACCAGATGTGAAAACACAAGTTATTGAAGCTAACTGCAGGGCTGCGATTGAATACAAACGTTCACCGAGTGCTAGAACCCTACAGACCCTGAAGGCTACGATAAGCAAAGTCCAACAAACTGCTTGACGTTGTGCAAATGAGAATTGGCTCCAGCCCAGCTAGAGCATCCAGCAGCGCAAACAGTCAACACTAGACAAAAGTACGACGATATAAAGAAAGCCTTTAGTCCCCCAAACAAATAAGACGGCACCGCTAAAAAAACAACAGCGGGGAGAGACTAACCGATAAGGGTAAACAAATGGAGGAGTGGGTCGAACTCTGCTCTGAGCTTTACGCTAGAGAAAGTACCGTAATGTTTGCAGCACTTAATGCTGTCAAAAGCCTACCAACTATGGAGCAGCTGGACGCTGAACCAACATTGGAAGAACTGAGCAAGGCCATTGATAGCTTTGCCTCTGGCAAAACACCAGGCAGCGATGGAATTTCTCCCGATTTAATCAAATGCAGTAAGAGCACACTATTATATCCCCTGCATATGGTGCTGTGATAGTGCTGGGAATAGGCTACTATCTCTCAAGACATGCGAGAGGCCAAGATTGTAACACTTCGTAAAAATTAAGAAGACAGAAATTGCAATAACTGTAGAGACATCTCTGTTCTTGGTACTGATGGTAAGGTTTTCGTCAGAGTCATCTTAATGCGACTAAACAAGTTAGAAAAATGCGTATATCCAGAGTCGCAGTGTGGATTCTGAGCTGGTAGATCCACAATAGACATGATCTTTTTTCTCCGCCAGCTTCAGGAAAAATCAAGAGAGCAGAAAAGACCTTTGTATATCGCCTTTATAGACCCATCGCTTCACCTAAGAATGCAAGGACTTTGGCCACACAATTAGTCTAAAGAAAACAAATGTGCTGGGTCAGGATGTGGATGTTACACCGCCTGCGTTACCAGCACACTTATATATGGCAGCGAGACATGGACAACCAATGCTAAGCAAGAAAGAATGCTCAGTACCTTCCATCTGCCGTGTCTATGCCACATCCTCGGTGTTTCGTGGAAAGATAAAGTGACAAATGTCGAGGTGTTGTCACATGCTGGCCTTCAAAGCATGTATACACTGCTTAGACAGCGCAGACTATTCTGGCTTTGCCATGTCCGCCGCATGGAAGATGGTCGCATCCCAAAAGATATCTTCAAAGAACAACTGGCAAATGGCAAAAGAACAGTTATGCAACCGCAGATGAGGTTCAAAGATTTGTGCAAGAGAGACATGCGGGCACTGGATATAAATCCAGCAACCTGGGAGGATGAAGTTGCCGATCATCACATAAGTGGCGATGCTCTCTAGGGCGCCAGCTCAGATTGCGCGAAAAGAAGCTTTCATGGCAAGTAGAAAAGAGGAGAAAACGTTGAAAGGAACACCGGAAAAATAAAGCAGCTATGAGCTGCCACCTCATGGGCGCATTCCCATAGTCAATTATGACTGAAGAGGCTAATTTTATTTAATATAATGTAACTAACAAGGATGACAGTTTTAATTCACGTCGGAATATTTCTTGTAGGTTTTCTCAAAGTCAAATTGAAGCATACTTATATACATAACAGCACGTTAGCACAATGAAATCCTAAGAATGTTTTAATGAAAGCTACTATATTTAACTATCATACGGTATCAGAATTTTATACTCATCACCAGACGGACGACTTGTGGATGATATTTCAGTAGAAATCTGTCGCAATATGAAAACCAACTAACGTAACAAAGTATCGTGGCGATGTATCCTCCACGGAGAAGTCGATAACTCTGAAAACTGAATTCGGAGGTCTATAAACAGTATCGCCGAAACACCACGTGGTATGAGAGAGGCGAGCACGAATGTAATTATTCGAGATAGCTAGCAACGGCATCGGGCGTTCACTGTCCAAGATATAGGCAGGACTGGGCCATAACGAATACTTATTTTCGCCAGTGTTTGAAAACATGTTCGACTTTCAATAGGTGGTGCTCGTTTATTAACTATAACTGCTCTGTAGTTACAATAACACTAATAAGGTAGTATGTGATATAACACTATTGAGGCAGTGTGTGATGTTACACTAATGAGGCAGTCTGCGGTGTTACACTAATGAGACAGTCTGTGATGTAACACTAATGAGGCATTATGTGATGTAACACTAATGAGGCAGTCTGTGATGTAACAATAATGAGACAGTCTGTGAAGTAACACTAATGAGGCAGTCTATGATGTAACACTAATGAGGAATTATGTGATGTAACAATAATGAGACAGTCTGTGAAGTAACACTAATGAGGCAGTCTGCGGTGTTACACTAATGAGACAGTCTGTGATGTTACTTTAATGAGGCATTATGTGATGTAACACTAATGAGGCATTATGTGATGTAACAATAATGAAACAGTCTGTGAAGTAACACTAACGAGGCAGTCTGCGGTTTTACACTAATGAGGCAGTCTGTGATGTTACTTTAATTAGGCATTATGTGATGTAACACTAATGAGGCATTATGTGATGTAACAATAATGAGATAGTCTGTGAAGTAACACTAATGAGGCAGTCTGTGACGTAACACTAATGAGGCATTATGTGATGTAACAATAATGAGACAGTCTGTGAAGTACCACTAATGAGGCAGTCTGTGACGTAACACTAATGAGGAATTATGTGATGTAACAATAATGAGACAGTCTGTGAAGTAACACTAATGAGGCAGTTTGCGGTGATACACTAATGAGGCAGTCTGTGATGTTACTTTAATTAGGCATTATGTGATGTAACACTAATGAGGCATTATGTGATGTAACAATAATGAGACAGTCTGTGAAGTAACACTAATGAGGCAGTCTGCGGTGATACACTAATGAGGCAGTCTGTGATGTTACTTTAATTGGGCATATGTGATGTAACACTAATGAGGCATTATGTGATGTAACAATAATGAGACACTCTGTGAAGTAACACTAATGAGGCAGTCTGTGACGTAACACTAATGAGGCATTATGTGATGTAACAATAATGAGACAGTCTGTGAAGTAACACTAATGAGGCAGTCTGTGACGTAACACTAATGAGGCAGTCTTTGATGTAACACCAATGAGACAGTCTTTTACGTAGCACTAATGAGGTAGTCTGTGATGTAACACTAATGAGACAGTCTGTGATGTTACTTTAATGAGGCATTATGTGATGTAACACTAATGAGGCATTATGTGATGTAACAATAATGAGACAGTCTGTGAAGTAACACTAATGAGGCAGTCTGCGGTGTTACACTAATGAGACAGTCTGTGATGTTACTGTAATGAGGCATTATGTGATGTAACACTAATGAGGCATTATGTGATGTAACAATAATGAGACAGTCTGTGAAGTAACACTAATGAGGCAGTCTGTGACGTAACACTAATGAGGAATTATGTGATGTAACAATAATGAGACAGTCTGTGAAGTAACACTAATGAGGCAGTCTGCGGTGATACACTAATGAGGCAGTCTGTGATGTTACTTTAATTAGGCATTATGTGATGTAACACTAATGAGGCATTATGTGATGTAACAATAATGAGACAGTCTGTGAAGTAACACTAATGAGGCAGTCTGTGACGTAACACTAATGAGGCATTATGTGATGTAACAATAATGAGACAGTCTGTGAAGCAACACTAATGAGGCAGTCTGTGACGTAACACTAATGAGGCAGTCTTTGATGTAACATCAATGAGACAGTCTTTTACGTAGCACTAATGCGGTAGTCTGTGATGTAACACTAATGAGGCATTTATTTGTGCCCTTACGGTGACTGTTTCTGTAGCAAATTAATAATAATGAGACAGTCTGTGACGAAACACTAATGAGGCAGTCTGCGACGTTACACTAATAAGACAGTCTGTGATGTTACTTTAATGAGGCGTTATGTGATGTAACACTACTGAGGCATTTATTTGTGCCCTTACGGTGACTGTTTCCGTAGCAAATTATTTCACACGTGGAAGCTGCCACCCAATGAACAAACTCACATTAGCCTTCTCTTGTGACGTACCTGATTAAACCGTTGTCATATTCTTTATTATTATGACGTCAGAGACTCCAGGAAAAGACACAAGGCTTGCGACGCTATATGCTGTAACAATCACACGAAATTATATCCTGCAGAACACACGTCTGATATGAAAAGCAAAGCTAAAGGATCCCATCACACACCCATTGAGGGAATATGGTGTTAGGCCCATATTTTCTTGACCATCGGCACACTAGAGGTGGCGTGGTCGGCATCACGCCGGCTGCCTTAAACTTCCCACCAGAGTTGCTCTGGTATTGCCCAATTCATGAGGCTGGGTCGACCGCGGAGCCGTTTGCGGTCTAAAAAGAATCCCGCGGCTCTACGTCTGATATGGGAATATATATGTGTGTGAGTGTGTGTGCGTGTGCGTGTGCGTGCGTGCGTGTGTGTGTGTGTGTGTGTGCGCGCGCGCGCGCGCGTGTGTGTGTGTGTGTGTGTGTGTGTGTGTGTGTGTACAACCAGTGACTCTTTTCAGTTCCTAATCATTTAATTTCGACTGTTCTATCTGCATCGAGGATTGCCTGCACTATCTACAACGTATCCCGTAACTGGTCTTTATGTAACATCCTTGTTTATTTCTTGACGTTTCGTGCCTCCTACATCGCCAACGCCTTTGGATCAGTTTAATCAAACTTTTCATATGTCAAAATTGTTAAAGAAAAGTGTTACAGCAATCTGCATGCACAAACAATCTGGTCCTTGTTGCCACCTCCTTTGTTCCCCTTTCCATTCACCATCTCTGTCACCCAGGAACATCTGTTTGTGACTGATTGGTCGGGGTTTGAGGATAACAAAAATGTAATAACCTCTTACTAGAACAAAGGAAAAAGAGCCTTGCTTACGCTTAGACCGATAGGTCTTCGTCAGGGACAAGCAAACACAAACCGAAGGAAAAAAGCGAGAACTAAGTGAAAAGTATGAATAATACAAAACAAGGAATCAACCCGTGCATCGGCGTGGCCGTTAATAGTTGTGATTAATGCGCAAAATGGCTATAATTCAATGAAATTTACATTTACATGGCATCTCGACACACACTCCCAGTTATTCTTCTTCTTCCTTCCGCATCTGCATGACTCATCTAGTGCAAAATTTCAAACTTTACTTTTGTGAACATGGGCTGTAAATATCCGATTGCCCTGTGTACCGACTCACGAACACGTTGTTAACCTCATACGACAACGTGTGTCAGATGTAACAAATTAACTCCCAGTTATGACCTGCAAGTGTTTTAGCAGTAGAAATGCTTTTTTTTATTAAATTGTGTTGGGCTACTGAGTTGACCGTATCGCCTTTCACGATTTTTCTCGCAGGAAAGCTATGGCTCCTACTCCGCAATTCCCCAGCCAGCCTACGACTTGTGTTACTTTGATGGTATCTAGTGTCTCACTTTTGTCTGTTCTGTAAGTTCCTGCTATTTACCTATAGTCGTATATTATTTACCGTTAAATGAGGGCGCATGTAAAAAACAAAAGACCTGAAGGTCTGTATATTAAGTGATGCGAGTTTGTCTAATAAGTCGTTAATCTTTCTCCCACTGGTGAGACGACTTTGTTGGACTGGTTTCTTGTGCTCAAATCACTTGAATTTATTCATGTTTGTTATTATCTTAAATGGCAAGATGGACATTAGATAATAAAATAGTTCCCAGAATGGAGAAGAGACCTGGTGAACTAGAGGTAGGGATGGTACAAGACAAGTCAAGTAGATAACTGCACAGTTCTAGATGGTAGCTGTAGAAGAGAGCTGTGAAGTAAGTCACCTTCTCGCTAGACCTGTCCTATGCTCCAATGGTGTCTCTAGTTGGGTAGAATGCAGCTCGTTAGTTATCCTTACCGATTTTAAAATATTAAATATTCTTTTCAATTTCACGCAAGAACAAAATTTCGAACTGTAACTGGAATTTTAACAAAATCAAACAACTGCAATTTATAAAAGATATCAGTGCACGTTAATAATTAAAATAGATGTTTAATAAAAGTTTCAGATAGGTATTTACAAAATCACAAGCTGGGAATTAATAAATTGTCAATGTCTCTTATCATCATTTCGGCCAGTCTGGTGACTTCTGCATTTTGCTTTCTCAATAAAACAGTTTACTTATTGTCACAGAATGGATTGTGGCAACCCCTTCTTCTTCCTAATCTCTGTTGCACTACGGCAGTAATCGGTACATTTTGTATTGATTTTATTGCGATTTTTCCGAGTCGCACCGTTTTCTTTTTCTGTCCACTGGAGCAGATATTTTGTATCTACATTCTTTCGCTACTTTCAGTATATTGGGTCTTGTCTGTTTATCTAACACTCCTGGTGGATGATAATACTAAACATTTGCAGGAGCGGCTGAGAGAACATTATCGACAACCAAGTTGGTTAATCGCAGCCGCGGCCGATATCAGTACACAGATTAACACGTACATCGCCCAGCTCAATCTGCTTAATCACTGATAAGGCACGGGTGCGTCTCCGCCAAGGTTGCAAAGAGACGGATTTTGTGTGTACTCAAGCAACAGATAAGACAATACTTTAGCGAAAGTAATAATTTGTTACATCTGACACACGTTGTCGTATGAGGTTAACAACGTGTTCGTGAGTCGGTACACAGGGCAATCGGATATTTACAGCCCATGTTCACAAAAGTAAAGTTTGAAATTTTGCACTAGATGAGTCATGCAGAATATTCAAATCAGATTGGCTGATTTTCTGAGCTTTATAACAACGAATGCGTGGGAAGACAGTGAATATAACCTAACGCTTCAGTCAGTCAAAACTACTGTGAAGATCGCTTGCCAAGAGACCAGATCTTGCCAGAGTGAAGCCTAGAATTCAGAATTCAATTTTATCAGACCGGACGCCTTTTATTTGAGTATTTATCAGGACTTACAAAAACAGCCCAGGAAATCTCTATCATTTTAATAAAGAAAGCCGCTGTCTGAGGAAACTGAAGGAAACACACAAAGTCAGATAGAAAACTTATTAAATTAGCAACACCTCAGACACGTGTAAGAGGCCGATTCAAGTCTGTTTTATTCATCTGAGCAAAAAGTCTGTGAGCCAGGATTGGCGTAAGTTGGGATTTTATATTTTATATTATTAACATGTGAACTAACATACAAATGTATATTGCCATGTGAATTTTAATATGTGACAATCGCTAGTGGATGTCTCAGGCATTTGAGGCTGGCAACCTCAGCGTATAGAATGATGATTCATGAACCACCACTGCACGGGTGGGTGATTGCTTTATGGCTAGTTTCTGAAAGAGTTCTAAAAGCATAAAGAAGTCTCGAGTTCCATATGGAGCAGAAAGGAAAAGATGAAAGAAATGATGTACATTCTAAGTATAATACTTACAGTTTCAAATAAGTGGAAATGTCTATGTGAAAATATTCTGTTTAAAATTAATGGAAGTTTCAAACTTTTCAAATCAGTGTAAACATAAATGAAAACATATTCAATTTATATTGTGAACACTTTTCAAATCAGTGGAGATGTAAACGTAAACATAATCTATCTGTATTATTAACCTTTTCATTTAAATGTAATGTAAAGCTAAAGCTATTCAATTTAAATGTAAAGAAAGTTTTATCCCGAGGGATTAAATTTAATTCTCATCGAGGGTAAATTCTGATTTAAATGGGATGGTGGAATGGGAAGATAGGGACCCATAACCATGGGTTGGAAAACGCAATACTTAGAAGAGCGTTTCGTTTAGATTCTTTACCATAGTTATTGGTGGTACCAGCAGAAAGTACTATCTCTGGAACAAGAAGGGAACAGTGGCCTGAGCTTTAAGACGAAGGTCCAACTTTGTAGACTCTCTCTGACATTTCTGGGAAACGAGCTACACCGGACAACTTTGACCATCGACGAGTGTAAGCAGTGTAAAAAGAACCAACCCATCAGAAGGAGCAGAACCGTCATTGGCAGCTAAGTTCCATATATGATGCCACTTGAACTTCTTGTAAAAAACAATTTACCTCCTATCACGATCGTGATGATAACTTTTCTTGATCATAACTTTTCAAATTATTTTCAAACTGTTAAAACTTAAGTGATTTTTAAATTTTGTTATTTGTAAATTTACAAATTTAACTTCGATTTAATCATTTTAAAGTTACTGCATGTTTGTCTCAGTCAATTTACTACACACACACACACACACACACACACACACACACACACACACACACACACACACACACACACACGCACGCACGCACGCACGCACGCACGCACGCACGCACGCACGCACGCACGCACGCACGCACGCACGCACGCACGCACGCACGCACGCACGCACGCACGCACGCACGCACGCACGCACGCACGCACGCAAACACACACCAGAATATTAAGAATTCCCCTGAGTTAATCAGAGGTGGGGGCGTAAACGAGCTAACATAAACCATTGCTTAATCCTTCCCAAAAATTGTTGGCTGATTCTAGAATTAACGTGCTCATTCAAATCTAGCATTGTTTTTGCTTATCTGAATATCTTGTGAAACTCCTTTGGGGTAGAAGCGTCATTAACCTTCTATCCACATATCTGCCAAGAGTAATCCTGTGCAAAGGTAGACACATTTGAAGCCCATATTAGATACTCTTGAGTTTTGGCCACTGTTGGACCACCACTGCAAAGCAAGGGAGGCAGTACCGTCACACTTATCACCTTCAGCTTTTTCCTCTACAGACACTTATGTAGCTTGATCAGGTGTAGACTTTCCAAGAGACTTTATTCTCCTGGACAGGTAGATGTGATGTTTCTACCAGACAATGCTTCTTCTTTTTCTTCTTCTTTGTTCGCCTTGAAAAGGACGTTGGTTGCGTTGTGTCCGTTTACAGCGAAGCTGCGATATTTGCGCCTTTCGGCTGACACATCCGACTTCAGCACAGCATTTTTGGGACCGGGTTAGCCTTCCCTCTTCGATCCCTACTCACACAGCCAGACTGCAGGAATGCAGCCTATTTCCAGGACCACCACTTGGAGGTGGAGTAGGGTCTTGGTCAGCCCTGGTTCACTGACCCTGACGCAAGCAGTCTAGCTATGGGTCGCTAACTGCATTCCTCACTGTTGACGCGTCTTAGGTCCATACCAGACAATGCAGAGGTGGCCCTTTACTCACACACTGCAGTTGATTTTAAATTTTACCAGAAACTTTGGTTGCAACTCTCTCTCGTCTAGGAACCTACAAGCATATGCACCAGACTATGGTATCTGTTGTCTGCAACTAAGACGATCCTCCGATGACTGGCCACTATTGATCAGAAACCTCATTTTGACAACATAGTTATGAGTCCGTGGTAATGTCAATCAAAGAAGTACGCCACACACAAAAAAAAAAAAAAACCAAAAAAAAAAAAATACATCAGAAGACTATAGTCATCATTTAAAATTTTTTCTAAATTCTGTCTTAGTTAATTCCCTGTATTCTTTAGCTATGCCAAAATGGTTTTCCTTTGTAAAAATAGAGGAGTTTGCATCAAACGAAGAAGAAGAGAAAGTAGAAAAAGAAGAAGACAAACTCTTGTGCACACAGCATTAAAAGCTAAGCCCTAAAAAGGATAGTAAGCTAGCATTGTGTAGTCCTGATAAGGACTCTAGCTGTGTCAATGCTGTTCAATATTGTTTTCAGATTATATTCAGCTGGAGACCAACTTCAGTTGTCAGCGATGTGTTAGGAGTACCAACATAAGATACCAGCATGTAAATCAGAGTCAATGATAGCATCAAATTACAAAACACTAAAATAATTAACAATCTATACATTTTTATAAACATACCCATCAGACACCTATCACGAGGACTAGCTTAAGCTTATCGCTATGCAATCAGCTTCACAAGAGAAAGCGAGCATGACTTATTAGCTGTCTGCGGTAACTTGTGGCTTCTTACTCGTGTTGGTCAGTCTGCTGGACGCCTTCTCAGCTATGAGATTTTGAAGTGAATTTTTGAGAGAGTCCTTGATTGTGTATGATTGATCTCCCTATCATCAGTTTAATTGGTTTACTCTGTCTCTGGTTGAATCTCCTTTTTTCATTCTGATGATTTCTCCCTTTCACTACCGCTGCGTTTGATTGGCTGTTTTTTTTTTCTTTTTACACTTCTGATTTGTTGCTTTCCTTTTCGTCCCAGAATAATTAGGTGATTTCTTCGTTGTGAACTCGGTATAGAAACATACACGATTAATCATCCAGCTCAGAGGTTCTCAACCTTTCTTTGCCCAGGCCCCCTCTCCTGAGCCTTAGATACTTTACCATCTTACTGTGGCCTCCTAGAAATATGGCATGGCACCCCCTCCTGGGGGCCATATGGCCCAGGCTGAGAACCACTGACCTAGATTACTCAATGTCTGGGCCATTTTTCGGAACGTTCCTGACCGTATAACTACATCTTATATTTCTGCCGGTGATGCTGTAAAGAGGTAAAAGTTGCAGTGAAACAGTATAATGTAACTTGAAAATCAGAAATTATTTTTTTTTGTTTTTCATGCATCTATAAATTAGCTTGCAATATTCTTTGTGAGGATAGGATATACTTATTATTATAAAAATATCTGCACAATATATTGTTTGTGTTACATCGTCCCTGTATCCTTGAAGAGCAGGTGTCGGCAACTGGTCATGGCGATCAACCAGTAGTTCGGTAGATCTTTATGTGACGGAATGGGAGAAAAAAGAAATAATTTTTAAGCTTTGATATCATTTTCAGACTACCCGCTCCAGCCGGCATAATAAAGCACGGTATCTCCAGGAATCAAGATACTTTTTCGGCGTTCCCAATGAAAACTCACGAACTAACTTAATAAAATTCATTTTATTCGAACCTGATTAAAATAGGAACACAACGTTTTATATGAAATAAACTAGACACTCATTAAAATATAATTTCGTTCGAATTTTCCACCTCTTCATGGAATTACAGGAAGATTTTCGTCTAGCAGAGATGAAAGTTACACATAGGACACATTTATTCCAAATACTCTGAAATCAGACAACATATATTATTTTAACAAAGTAGATCTTTAGAAAGCTCAGTAATTCTAAAGAAGATCATCACAGATCCTGGGTTACCTACCGCTGATGAATATAAGCTTTCAACTACGCCAAACAGATTCTTCCAAGGCATTCCCGAGAGGGAGATGAGTACTTAAACGGTGGATGTGACTCTCAAAGAACAAAATGATAAAGCTGAACACAAAAGTGTAAGAAACTGCTGCAAGGAATTATATACGGACACGCACAGGTGCGACAGAAAATCAGGTATCGAATTATTGTTATTGTTGCTGAGAATCGACATCAGTGCAGTCCAGGCAAACCCATAGTTGCTCAGCCTCCCTTACAAAATTTCGAAAGGTATGACTGCTAATTGTTCATGTAGCGCACTGGTTGTATACTGGACGGATGCAACCAGGTATTCGTCAGTATACAATCAATGCAGAATACCCCCCCAAAAAAAAAATGTAACAGTGAAGGATTTAAACAGAAGAAGAACAGATATAGCGTACACTTTTACTAATAGTAGCAATCTGACATAAAGTGAAGAATGTGAGAAAAACTTTGGTGTATACACATTGTAACTGTATTTTTTTCCTTGTTGAGGTGATCACTGGCCCAAGACAGTTTACATGTTGTTAGATGTGTAGTGCGAGCGTATGATGAGTTGAGTGTGGGTGCGAATGAAGACGCGAATGTGTTTAGGCTCGTATAGATGTAGATCCTGCAACCCATACTCTCACATGCAGTAATCAAGGATGCTTTGACACTGCAGGCATGTTTCAAGACATTTATTGACGGGAACACACATAATATCAACAGGAACAGTCAGTGTAACAGGGTCATGCTGACCTGACATCGATAGGTATACATTTGGCATTCAAAAAGGTAAACATCAGAATAGACGTGCATGGTCAATAGCAAAGTTCTTCAATAATGACAGTTCGTAGCGTCGCCCTTGGCGTCTCTGACTAAACGCGTCAGATGCCTTAGTTACCTTGACACACAGGTGCAACTTGGCACTCCCTGCCAATTGCACATATCAGGCTGTAGTATAATAGCCGGAAGCACAGGCCTCGTTCTGACATCGGCCGTGTACTTCTGTTAAATAGGTTATCATCAACCCTGCAGTAATACTTATTGTAGATAGAAGTTCCGCCAATCTGCGGCTCCCACAATATATCCTCGTCACTGGATTTCTGGACAATATAAGACTAACAGTCTTGGATGGCTACCTCGAGCACAAATATATAAGTTCTGAAATGGCGGATCCGTGAACTGCTGTTCACCCTAGGTAATCCTTTACATGTTCTGCCACCGAAAAGCGTAATAATGCATAAAGGTCGGTATTACCTGGTAAATGAATCCTCAGAACTACACAAGGAATTCTGTCGTCATCCCGACGCACAGAGATTCACTGGGGAAAACTGCCATAGCAGTTACTTCGAAGATTCTCCCCGAAAAACAATGGACTCTTGGTCCCTTCAGAAAAACAGGACCTCCCGGCTTCCCGGAAGTATATCTCACTCCCGCTTAAAAAACCTTCCCATAGGCCTACGCCGAACTGTCAACCTCTGACCCTACAGGTCAAACACAATGAATGAATAAACAAGGGAAGACAACCCCTAATCAACCTGACATCGCAGGTAAAGACACAATTATACTTATGATACAAACATAAGCAAATAACTTGACAGATGACTCCGTCGAAAATGACAGCAACACACATGATAAAATTATTTTAACATTTAGGAAAGAGGAGAAAGAAAGGAATTAAGAGATATAGGTTAAGAAAGAAAATCAAATACAGTATAACATGATGCTACCTATTATGTTAGATGATAACCTCTCTTACAAGCTGGACGTACAAACTCTTATTTTGGAATCGATGCCACAATATACGCGATCCGCCCAGTCAACAACAACAAGCCGAGAGATTCGCTCACCGACCCGAGAAACTGGGTGCGTCAGCTGACTAGTTATCGATCGCTAATTTAACTCATTTCAGGCGATTGAAAATGACAGAGGAACACCACCGGAATAGCAATCGTCAGGTCTCGACTGATGTCGTCCTGCGCTGTAAGAATACAAATAAATCACTACTCGTGGACTGGAAATTGCTTGAAACAGAAGATTAATTTGGTCCTTCGCGATACGGACAATCATCTTTGCTATAGACACATTTATTCACCACGGTCTATGTACGTGACGCATGTTGTCAATTGCTTATTTTGTCCGTTTCCATGTCTATTTTGTCTGTTTATTACTTATTTATTTATTTATTATTTTTTTTTTGGGTGTGAACATTTGGTTGTGACCATTATTCCATCGCATTTCAGCTGCCCTGTAGCACATTCCTTCAACGAACACACCACGTCTTCCTGTCCAATGGTTTCCGTTCAAGATCTGTCCATATCTTCTTTATCACCTTCATGTTTATGTCTACTTTGCTTTTCCATGTTTGTGTACTTTATCCCTCGATTTCTCTTTCCCGTGGATTCTAAAATACGAGCTGCCTTGTTATGCGATCAACTAATTTGGTTGTTTTTGTTCAACGTGTGCTGTACCTAACGGTAGTGTCTTCTTATAAAAATCTTATTCCACTGGTATTTGTTTGGTTATGCCCAGCAGTTCCACATCGGTGATTTTGAGTTATCTGTAGAGTTAGTGGATGACATAACGCGAATGGTTTAGGTTCTGGCAGAAAAATCAAACAAGTCCAAACGGTTTACCATTAACACAGACAAATCCAACAAGTAATATCAGGATGCAATTGAAGGCCTGTCCTCATTGCATAAAATTTATTAACAGAATAATAATCTCTGACATGCAATATATATATATATATATATATATATATATATATATATATATATATATATATATATATATATATATATATATATATATATATATATATATATATATATATATATATATATATATATATATATATTGGTGCGTAAGATGCAATTCTTCTTCCGTCAAAAGTCACAAGCAATAGCATGCATTTATAGATGATTAAGCTTGACCGTTTCAACTTTAGATCAGTCTATGTTTGACTTGATCGAAGTCCTACGCCAGGTTAAACATTTGAAGACATCGTCGTCTTGATTTATAATAAACAATTGCGTGACTTACTTGAGAAGCTGCAAATCGTAATGGCCTAATAATATAGTGGCGACTAATCTCGAACAAAAAGCCACGGCATTAATATCTTGAAAAATCTCCACTGCTTGGGAGCATAACATGAGTACGTCCTCACACTTCAACGAATACTAGAGAAAGGCCCTGAAAACTAACGGTTGGTCTTTACCAGCAGACGACGCTTTCATCCCATAGTTACGATTACGTCATATCGTTACCAAAAACTGTGGCGTTCAATAATAGTGTTTTATCGTACAAAAATATAGCTAATGCATACAGCTGTATCTCTGAAGATAATGGCATACGCCTGTGTGCAAAAGCATTACGCAACAGCTATCAACTAATTTGTTTTATTTTTCAACGTGTGCTGTACCTAACGGTAGCGTCTTCTTATAAAAATCTTGTTCCACTGGTATTTGTTTGGTTATGTCCAGCAGTTCCACATCGGTGATTTTATCATGCTATTTCAATCTTTTTATTCTGTGTAAATGCCCATTTATGAAAGTATGTTTCCGTATAGCAGTCATGTTTATCGTGCTCTATGTTTCACAGTCATACAATAGGACTGTAGTAAATTTCTAAATACAATATCTAAATTAATATATAACAATATAGGGCATAAAGGCAAAATAAGAAAGTATAAAAGAATTTTCTGCTAGAACTGTTGGTATCGCCTACGCCTTCAGATTATTATTTGCTAACGAATAGCCGAACAAAACGGTACCCAATTTTTCAAATTCGTCCTTGACATAATCACTTTTCCTAGTTCCAAGAAAATATGTGCTTAAAATGCATTGTGGAACGAGGAGGGGAAAGGATAGATGAAATGCTAATTCGTTTCGCATTGATTTTAAACTAAAAGCCAATACCAGCACAGGGGCAAGCCTTGCCTTAGGGGTTTCCCCAAAATACGAGGAAAAAGTTAGAACATAAAGACAACTCGTGTCACAAAAACAACCTTAGCTCTTATTTCAAAGGACGTAATTATCACGTAAATAGAGAAGACAGCACATGGAAAAGAATTGAACGTGTAGTAGACTAAAAATAAAAAACACTAACTTAGGAAAAAAAAACTGTGTACTTCTGAACCAAGCCAACTAGTCCCATATAAATTGTATATTCGTGTACACTAGGACTTGTTGACAAAGAATATGGTAATAGTTACGCAAATAGTCCATTAATTAACTAATTATAGCCATAATACTATAGTAGATCCGACCAGACTGTCAAGTAAAGATCATGCCTGCTTATAATTTTTTATGGCATGTTTTGAAAAAACGACTTTGGGTAAATGAGGTTAAAAGGTACGGGATATTTGATTGGGTGGATTTTGAAGGAAGGCGAAGTATGATTGGTTGACCTAAAACTAAAAATATATTTGCCTTGGAAACATATTGGGAGTTGTTATTTGAAACGATAGATTCAAAAAAAAATGTAAACATGGTCCCATTGGACAAAGCAGTAGATACTGGTACGAAACGGGGACTGTTCACTGCCATTTCAAGTAAATTTTGTGTAAAGCAAGATCGATGAGAGCAGGCGGAGAAATTTTCTAACATAGGAAAAGCCTGGACATAGGGCAGATCGAAAATGTGCCATATTCTATTGCCTAGTCATCGTTTACTTGTGTTATTTCCTTGCATCTGTGGTAAGATTGATTTTCTTAACATTTTATTTAAAATAAAATTTGAATGTGAGATACTAACATACGACTGTAAGTAAGTGAGTCTATGGCAGACTCAAAACAGAGTCTAGAGATTGATCCAGCATATGAAAGACTATCAGAGAGGTGTAGACCAACTAAATTATATAGGATTATCATCAGGAGCATAATACCTATCCTATTGTATGGACAACAGATTATTGCTGGAATTGCAGAGGCGTTGTAACTATTAGGGGAGAGGAATACTGGTATACCTGGTCACATCAAAAGAAACTGGTGAAAGGGATTGTCGTAAAGAGCTGATCTTGCATGTTTGTTTGTAATGTGCCTGTACTGGTTGTTGAATATTATTGTAGGCTGTTGATTACGAAGGAGGCATATCCTTCTGATTTCAGAGGGTTGTGGTTGCTGTCAATAACTGGTGCCAGACTACAGTGGGCCGATATATTCATGCCACAGTCTTGCCTTTTTCGGAGACAACTGTAAACCACCATCATTCTTGAAGAAGTGGGAGCTGAAGGTTGTCGTTCAGCGAAGTGCAGGAAGATTCCTACATCATATTACAAAGATAGGTGCATGTTTCGGCACCTGATCGCTCAACTAACATTATAATAAAAATAAAAGACTGGGAATAGTGATATAAACATTCCATCAGTGTCCACAGAAACTTACAAACAACATGCAGAGATGATGATAATAAACAATCTACCAGTGTATACTAGAAGTCACCTCAGTTAGAAAATACACTACACCTTTATATTATAATAATATGTGTATTATGGACAGAAGATCCATTGTATAAATTGATTGATGTAATTAATTTCTATGATTTCCCTTTTGATTGACAGTCCTGATTCCAAATAAATTAGATTCAGGACAATAAATTGAAAAAACATTAACTTTACCAAACTTTCAACCACTGACTTACTAAAGATAGTCTTTTAAAGTGTGGTTCGTATGTGATTGTCGTGGTACTGTTGTGTTGTATTAGATAATAAAATAATTTGTGTAATTGTTTATATGTTTAGTTGGTTAATGCAACCTTACACTAACATTTCATAACCCTAGACACCAAACGTAGTCATCTTACAGTCTATCTAGAACAAGTCTGAATGAGATCATAGTGGTGGTAGTAGAAAGGTCCCCTGGAAATTTACTCTATTTATTATATTCAGGGACCTTCACATCTGACTTCATTCAGTACACTAAGATTTCTTAACAACAAACTGTATTAACATCAAACCCAAAACAAGGACCGACTTGACATTTGCGTTGAAGATGATTATCTTTGTGTTTAACTTGATTTCATTTTATTTCCATATATTTCCCATAAAACTGCTACTACTACTTCTTTTTCCTCTTCCTCTTCTTCTTCTTCTTCTTCTTCTTCTTCTTCTTCTTCTTCTTCTTCTTCTTCTTCTTCTTCTTCTTCATCTTCTTCTTCTGCGTTCAGTTTGTAGTCATGGTAAATCTGCAAGCCTGTCGTTTGGGCGAAGTCCAGTCTTTTCCAAGTCAGCGCAGTAATCTCATAGCTTCTGCCTGAGCTCAACACCCTTTGGCCAGGTCAGGCTTCGTGAGTCATCATTGGTTGGGCAGTTTAACCCCAAAATAACGAAAGCTCCTATTGAGTTTTGCATTCTTAATTTTATATCACTATCTGTTCCTCCAACATGTGTATGTTACTATCAAGATGTATGTATGACTCTAACGTTCAGGGTGTCGAATCTGGAGATTTTTCAAGGAGAAAAGTGGTGATTCAGAAGCCAAGACTTCACTGTAGGCATATTCAATACACAATTTTACCGCCTTTCTGTAACAAGTTGCCACTTAAAGTTTCGAGTCCGAGAACGAGGAATATTTGTAGTTGAGAAAACGTGTCAATATTTTCTTGGAAGAAGGAAAACGTGTTCCAACTGGAGCTTCCTGAATTAGTTATCAACATGCATTATCATTGCTTGCCTCGTGTAGTGCGCGGGGGTCTCTGTTGAGACGAGAAAAAAATTGTACTGCTGCTTTCTCTGGCATGTCGAAAAACGCAATTAACATGAGGTTATGCAGGAGACTGGCAGACGTATAATGTAAAACCAATTGCTATATGAAGCAGTACAACAGGAGCACATTCATGCTTTGGTGCAGGACGCCGAAGAAAGAAATTATTAGAAATATGTAACAAAGACAATAAAAACAAAAGCAGAAAAATAGAAGAATAAAAATAAGCAGAAGAAGATGAAGAAGAAATTGAGAAATATTAGGCGAGAATGAGTAAATGAAAGGAAGACGAATAAATAATAAATAAAAGAACGGATTGATACTGTTATTTTCTGTGTTATCAAACACCCACATATTTTTACTTTATTTAAAATAACATTTATGAAGTATGCCTATTCTTGAATACAGAATATAAACTCTGAACTTTTGTGCTACCCGTAGATCAATAACCAGTGAATAAAACAATGTATTATGTTTTGTTATTCTATATTTTTTTGTCACGAATCAAGCTCGCAGTGAAACAGATCACATATTTATCAATTGTTGTCTCACCTTGCTTCAGTCTCTCGTGAAATATGAACTGACATTGTCAAGTCTTTATCTTGGGACTCAGTGAACGAACGAACGAACGAATGAACTTTATTTTCAAAGGGTTTAGAATTGGGCACGCAGGCCCGTCTAACATTCTGCCCTTCCTTTCTCTCGTCTTCCATTCTGAATCCATTAATTCTCACAAGTATCTTAAATATTACTTAAATAATAAAATAAGAAAATAAAATACAATTAAAAAAAAAAATCCTAACATTGTAACAGTACAATAATAGTTACACAGATTTACAGTACCTTATCATAATTAATACTAAACAGGACAAAATTATCTTTAAAACCTACATATGATGTTATATAATTATTTAAGAACATAACTAAATGATTAAAAACGAGATAGATAATAACACAGTACAAACCTCAACCTTGTAAAGGTGTGTTATTTTGCAAAGGCATCGATAAAATAGAGAGATATATGAAGCATTCTGCAAAGTCATGCTTATATCATCTTGTCTACTCTGGAAAAAAAAGACATTAAAAATACAAAATATTCATTAATTATTGTGTAAAATGATCGATGTCCTTGTCCTTGTCGCTATTATCATCATCATTATCATCATCATATTGTTTGAGCTCCCTAAGGAGCTTGTGGCCATCTCTGCAGCTAGACCCCTTGCAGGAAGCCTGTACCTACACAAAGAAATTTATGGTCTTAAAGCGCTGGTTTGTGTGGTAATTTGTTTTACATGATGAAGTTACCAGCCTCAGGCACAACTTTATATTATTCGCCTTGTCGCTTGAAGATGCTGTCGTGAGAAATGCTAATCCACATATATAAATTAAAGACTACAACCCACAAAAGCCAGATCCAAACCTCAGAAATGAGGTATCTGAGGAAAGTGGTTGAAGTAACAAGAAGAGACATGGTCCGCAACCAGACGATACGTCAAGGCCTGAAATCCCATCCGCTGCAGACCCAAATAGAACAGTCCCAACTAAGATGGTTTGGCCATGTCTGCAGAATGGGAGAAGATCGGCTACCACGACAAGCATGGGAAACAAAGAGCCAGGGATCCAGACCTCCAGGACGACCCAGAGTCCGCTGGGAGGACAACATTAGACAATCTTTGAAGGACCGAGGACTAGAATGGAACCAGGCCAGGAAGAAGACAGCTGATAGAATGGTCTGGCGCTCTCTCTTCCAAACCTCTACACCTCACGGTAGAAGGGGAACGACTAAGTAAGTAAGTAAGTAAGTATATATAAATTAAAAAGTAAATGTAAAGCCTAACAAATAACTTCAATAAAAGGAAAGGAGAATGGTAAAGAACAGTGCTGTCACAATGACTGTACTCGAAATCCCCCTTGTTTTCTCCTTCGTCTGCAAATTGTAACGTTTCACGTTGATAGTAAAAGCCTACTGCTTCAATACCCGCTTTCTACGATAAAACGTGTACTGCCTTTCTAAGAAAAACCTTGAGATACGCAAGCTGACCTATATTTAATATTCCATTCATGTCATTTTATACACTAAGTTACCATAAACGAAAGACAGATGGACTAAGGATAGAAAGAAAGGGAGGGGCTGAAAGCCGGAACGCAGGCAATACTACCACAGTCTCGCGATATACAATTAATGCCACCCCTAACACGCGTGTAAGGCCACAAGCACTAACTTTTTTTCAAATCGACAGTGATAAAAAACACTACCCATACGAGAGTTAGGTTTAAAAAACTTACAAAACGCTTATTAGGAAACATGACATTCTACTGTTTTATGTCTAAAATCCTGACATTAGTCTGACAGTACAGCAGGACAGGTGGCGGTTCAAAACATAAAAAATAAAAAAACTACACGACTATCCTGGAAAATACATATTTTGAACGCAGCCACTTAGCTCCTTTAAATTTGTATATTTGGGTTCCTTAGGACTTGCTGACAAATAATATGTTAAGGGTTACGCAAATAGTCTAGGAATTAACAAATTATAGCCAAAAGAAATAGTGAGGGATGTCAGACAACACCAAAATCAGAATCGCTCAGTGGCAGATTTTCACACCACCATTGTACGGGAAATAGGTCCCCATGTTCCCTCCTATTTGATTGGCGGAAAGTAAATGTAAGGCTAAACACGATTAGTCGCGCTATAAATACTATCTTTTGTTGTTAGGGGAGACGGAAGGAAGGGTATTTTTTTTTTGAAAAGCTGTGTAAACATGGCACGATTGGTTAGACCCGCCAATATAGTCAATCAGAGGCGTCAGGTCAGCACCACATTTTCAAATAAACTTACTAAAGAACCAGTGCGTTGAGCGCCAGTGCATATTTTTCTAAATAAAAGCCTGGGACATCGGCAGATCGAAATTGTGCTATATTCATTGCCAGTCAACGTAACTGTGTATTATTCCATGAATTGTGGTAAGCTTGAAATATTTGATATCTTTTTTTAATGAAAATTGAATGTAAATTGATAATTTATGTCTGTATATATGTGTGGTTCAGTAGCGAACATGAGGTAAAGCCTATATAGTGCTCCAACCTGAAAAGAAGGTGTCGGAGGAAAGTAAAACTACATGGAATTGCCAAACAGTACACTGACACCTATCTTATTGACTAGAAAGAAATCATGCTGGAATTGCAGAGGCGTAGTAACCATTAGGGAGGAGTATACTGGTGAAAATTGTTTCAGATGAAGATAGCAGTTGGCCTACCGCTCTGAACTCAGTGTTTGTTATGTATTGTGTTCAGTCTGGAAATTTATTATAAATTAGTTCTGAAATAGGAGGTACAATCTTCTTGTTTCAGGGACCGTGGTCCTAAAGTTATTGAGCAGCACCTGGTCTGAGCTTTGCTGAATCTAGAGGCTGACAACATACTCCTGGGTCCAGATAGTGACCAGTGAGGTGTCTCCATAACACAGGGAGGCTATCGAGCAGAGGAGTCCTTTCCTGCCGCCATCACGAAAGATAAGCGTCTGTGGCCAGAGGAGCTCAACATTATGCCCCCCCTCAAAAGCTGACTTTATCATAAAACAGAGGGAAAATACAGTGTTTAAATTGATAGGAACTGTGAACTTTTCCCCATACTATTTCCAAGATAAACAAACACTTGAAGTCATGATGACAAATAACAACATAGCTTGAAAAAACAAAACCAGTATTACCTCATATTACTACTACACAACTGACACACATAGGATAATATTAATAAAATATGTCACTACAAGGTTCATATTGATAAATTCTGTACATATAAATTGTAATTACAATTGATTGTGATTCCTGGTTCACTTTGTAGTTGAATCAGGACATATATATTGGTGAAAGTAATTAATACATACAGTAGAACTCCATTTATCCGAACCCCATGGGACCGAGCATCGTTCGGATAATCAAATGTTCGGATAATTGGATTACATGATGTATTGAGTACATGTACACATATTTCTAAAAATAATTAACAATCACAAGGAAAATACACTATAAAACATATTTACTTGTACTGTAATAATAATACCCACACTGTATTAGATCACTGTATCACCAAAATCTTTCATTACACTGCAGTGCATGTACTACTTGTATTAATTATTTTTGTTAAGAAAGAGAAATGTTTTCAAAATAACATTACAAACAATTCAAAACCAGGCGCAACTTACGTATACATGTACTTGCACAGATGTAGCCCACTATTTAAAATAATGAGGAATCCTCTTTTGCGCCAAACTGGATAGTCTGCTTTTGGCTGCTAAGTCCCGCATTCTCTTCAACAGCAGAAGCTGTGTAGGACAGCTGTCATCTTCTTGCTCGTACCGAGCCATCGCTGTTTCTAGTGCTATAAAGGCCTCTTCAGGACTTGGTCGACGTTTTGGGTTTTCTTCATAATCTACAAGTACATCATGTACTTCTGAGGAGTCTTCATCATCGGTCACTACATGTATTTGGTTTTCTTCTTGCACAAAAGACAAAATTTCTTCGTCATTCAAAAACTGAAAACCAGAATCATTATCATCTTCTAGCCACATGTGTGCATCATCTTTGTCACAGTCCGAAAATCCGGGCATTGCTTGAAACAGTTCCACAACTTCATTTATACAATCATCATTTGTGTCCACTGCAGTAGTTTCATTTCCTCCTTTTTTCCCAAGCAATCTATTCCAAGCCTTGTTGAGATTATCTTGTGACAGGGTGGTCCAAGCATCAGCTTACATATAGCAGCAGTCTTTGAGATTAAGCTTTTTTTGAAAACGCCACCACACTTTCTTCATCTTCAGCCAACAATAAACGACGCAGGACTTCCTTCTTGTACATCTTTTTAAGCTTTGCTATAACACCCTGATCCATTGGTTGAATCAGTGCTGTTACATTGGGAAGCAGAAAAATTACTTTAAAATTTGCATCAACTGCATTCAATGTATCCGTCTCTGGATGAGATGGTGCATTGTCCAGTAGAAGAATTACTTTTCCAGTTTTCTTTTCTTGTTCTTTCAACCTCTTCACATTTGGGATGAACTGATTTGTATACCAATCAAGAAATATTTCACTATTCATCCAAGCACTCTTCTGTGCTTTGTAGCACAATGGGAGACATGTCACATTCTTTAAACAACGTGTTTTTTTGGCTTTGCCGATCATTAGCACCGGTAAACGATGACTTCCACTGGCATTCGCGGCTACCAAAATTGTTACTCTCTCTTTGCACTTTTTAAACCCAGGGGCAGCTGCTTCGCGCTGAGATGCAAGTGATTTTTGAGGCAATGATTTCCAGTATAAGCCAGTCTCATCGGCATTATACACATCATCGAGTAAATAACCTTCTTCTTCCAAAAAAGCCAAGAATGTTTCTTTAAAATTTTCAGCGGCAGTTGCATCGCTAGATGAAGATTCCCCTTGAATCTCCAATTCTCGTATGCCATGACGAGATTTAAAGTTTCTTAACCATCCCTGGCTAGCCTTAAAGTCAGGAGGACCGTCAAGTTGACTGTTGAACTGAAGTGCCTTTTCACACAATAGAGAGCCAGAGATAGGTTCCCCTTTGCTTCTTCTTTGCACAAACCATATATACAAAGCCTCTTCCAATTTCAAATCTTTCGCATTTCTCATGGTTTTATGTTTCTTCGACCCATTTTCACTATCCAATTTCGATGCAAAACTCATAATTTTATCCTTGTTACTTTTGATGTCAGAGACGGTAGCTTTCTCAACATTGAAAATCCTCGCAAATGAAGACACAGTTTCACCTATTCCTAGTCTCTTGATAATTTCTGTTTTCGTTTCAATTGACAAAACATTGCGGTTCCTTTTATATGCTTTAGGCCTACTGGAAGATGCCAGGTCGCACAGAGAAATACGTGTACACCAAAATTATTCTGCTGTAGTAGCAGACACAATTATTTTAAGTTGAACTGTCTGTTTAGCCAGTGTTCTGCCTAGAACTCACACGTACACTGGATTGGTAAACCAGATATTAACGGACTTTATGATCTAACTGACTTCATGTACGTAAGCGACCGTCCATTAGCCCATCTCATTGTCTACAAATTGTTCGCACACATTTGAAGCTTGCCGCATCAAAAGATTCAGAACTTTAGTCTAACGTGACTGGTGGAGACTGATTTTTTTTTTTCTGGAAAAAGTGTTCGGATAATTGGATGTTCGGATAATTGGGGTTCGGATAAATGGAGTTCTACTGTATTTATATTTGAAAATTTACCAGTGACTCATTTAAGATAGTCTTATAGAATGTTAAATGTGTGTGAGTGTCACAGTGTTGTCAAGTGTGGTGGAATAAATTAAATTGTTTATCTGTCTGTTGTTGTTGTAACTTACACTTCATCATATACATACCCTAGACATTTAACGTAGTCATCACAATATTCCAGAATAATTCTGACTGAGGTATACTGTGGTAGCAAGTAAGGTTATCTGCAAAACAATACACCTATTAGATACAGATACCTTCACAGCTGATCTCAGTCAGTACACTAAGTCCCCTATAAATATTTATAACATCCCATTTTACCACATATATTGGGGTCTCGCTCCAGGGATATTGAACTTTCTCCTGTTATAGATATTGGGAATAATATGAATTAAAAGGTATCCTTGGGTGGAAATAAATAACGTTGAGCTCTCAGTGCCTGTGGTGTCTTTGGATAAGTAATATCACAGTGTATTGTTTAGTTAGACATTACCTACATTTACCTGTTAGAAAATGGCGGACCTGGCCAAATTTCGATCTGCTGCTGTACAGACTGCGAAAGAGTTAGGAATGGACGGGCAAATTATGATTGCCTATGTCACTGCTGAATGTGACAAATATATTGAACGGGAAGAAAGAAGATTAGAAAAAGAGGCCGAAAGAAAGTTAGAGGCTGAAAAGGAAATTAAGAGGCTGCAGATTGAGGCTGAGGCTAAGAAATTGGAAGCAGAAGAAAAAAGATTAGCTGCAGAAAGGGAAGACAAGAGATTAGCTGCAGAAAGGGAAGACAAGCTATTGGCTGCAGAAAGGGAAGCAGAGGATAAGAGATTACAAAGGGAACATGAGTTACGACTAAGGGAGTTTGAGTTTTAGGGCCATGCTCCTGAAAATGGTGCCAGTCCCTTTACCTCTGATGCCACTGCTAGCCAGGGAGCCTCAACCTCAGCTATGAATTTTCATTTAGATCATTTTGTTGAGAAAGACGATGATATTGAGAGCTATCTAAATAGATATGAACTATTAGCTGCCACATATGGGTTAGAGAGAGAAAGGTGGAGCTTAAAGTTATCTCAAGGGCTTCGTGGGGCAGCTTATGAAGTTTTTGCCAAAATGAGCAGAGGTGATCAGGAAAATTATGACATGCTAAAGCAGGCTCTTTTGTTAAGATATGAAAAGAATGCAGAATTTTATAGGAAAAAATTTAGGAATGCTAAACTACTGTCAGGTGAAACCTATCACCAGTTCTCTGCACGGTTAGAGACATACTTGGAGAAATGGACTTCTCTGGGGAAAACCCAAGATCTTAAGGAAATGTCCTTATAGAACAATTAAGAGAGTCCATGGCTCCAGACCTGAGAAAGTTTCTCATGGAACAAGGTGCAGAGAGGCTGGGTGAGTTGCTAAATGTTGCAGAAAGGCATCAAGCGGCTCAGGCAGAGGTATCAGGTAATAAAAAGAAACAGGTGGAAAATTTTAGGGCACCACAGAACTTTAATAAATTTGATCCTAGAGATCAAAACAAAGGTAAGCACCAGTTTGATAGGCCACGGTATGACAATAAAAATAAAACCCCACAATTCGATGAAAGGAAATATGATGAAAGAAAATCTTTCAACCAAGGGAAAAGGTGGTGTAAAAATTGTAAGATGAACAATCATGACACTGACCATTGTAGAAGGAACCCTATTGTAATGGCCACCCTTCAGGTCAGGTCGACCTCAAGAAAGGAGGAGGATATTATGTTAGATACCACTCCAGAAGAGATGAGGAAGGCACAGGCTGGGGATAAGACCCTCAAGCCTTGTTTCAGGAAATTGTCAACTTGTCATACAACTCCAGGCAAGGGAGATTTTTACATGAAAAACAAGTTGATGTATAGGAAGACTGGAGCTAGATCCAAAGGTCAGGGACAGCTGGTACTTCCTAAAAGATATAGGGCAGAATTAATAAGGATCCTACATGTGAAACCAGATGGGGCCCATGAGAAAATAGGTACCATCATCCAAAAGGTGGCTCACAATTATTATTGGCCCAAGGCAAGGTGGGACATTGAGAATTTTGTGGAAAGGTGTAGCATAGCACATGAGGGAACACCCACAAGTGGGAACATTGATCAGGACCTGGACACGCCACGGAGCACCCGTAGGCCTGACAATAAAAAGAAATATGAATTTGATAAAGTGGACCAAAGGGAATGGGAAGCCCCTTTTCACGGACAAGCTTCAATTAACTGTTTTACAATGGCCACTATGCGGAGAGTGCAAAAAGATGTCTTACTCCAGGATAAGCCGAAAATCCCTCAATCGGACTTAAACAAACTGGAGGAAGAAGATGTAGAGAGGAAATCTCTCATCAAGAATTTTAAGTGGGGAGAAAGCCCCGAAAGAAAAATTGGTAGCGGTCGTTTTGTGCATGATAATTCTGGGAAGAAAAATCATCACTATAGAGCTTCTAGTGGAAGAGACCATACCGGTGCATGGACAAATAGGTCCACAAAATTAAAGGTCCATATGTAAGCTCTGTTAAGAACGTGGACTGATGAAAAAGCAGAGGAAAATATTACATCCTCATACCAATATGTGAATGAGCTGACCACTCGTTTAAAAACTGGCTGGAAACTTGCCAATGAAAATTTGAATCAAGCCAGGAAGAAACATGCTGCCTATTATAACAGGAAAGCTAAAGACAGAGATTTGGCTGTGGGAGAGAAGGTACTGCTTCTTCTACCCGGTAGTCAGAATAAGTTACAAATTGGATGGCAAGGTCCATATACAGTTCTAGAGAAGGTGTCTAGAACAAATTATAAGATAGATAAGAAGGGGAAAGAAAAAAATCTATCATGTGAATCTCCTGAAGAAATATTTGGAAAGAGAACATCAGGAAGAGACACACTTGTTGACCTTGTCCATTGCCATGGAGATGAAAAAGGAACCACTTTCATCATTTGAATATCCATTACACCCCTGTGAGACAGCGGCACAGGTGAAAATCAGTACACATTTAACGAAAACTCAGAAAGAGAGAGTGCAACATGTTCTAGATAATCATGCAGAGGTGTTAACAGACCGACCTGGGCATACAAACTTATTGGAATATGATATGAAACTGATAGACCCCACACCTGTCTGTATGAAACCCTATTCGATTCCTTTTGCTAAGGAGAAAGCTTTGAAGGAAGAGATAGACTATTTGTTGAAGGAAGAAATTATTTCGCACAGTGAATCTTCATATAGTTCCAATGTTGTACTCTTAAGGAAGCCCTCTGGAGAACATAGACTCTGTATAGATTACAGGAGACTGAATGCTATTACAGAAGGACAGGTGGATCCATTGCCGGATACAAATCAGTTGTTTGCCAGGCTAAATAAAGCTAAATATTTCTCAAAAGTGGATCTGAGTAAAGGATACTATCAGATTCCAGTAAAGCCTGAGGTTAGACCATACCTAGCTTTTAGTACCTCAGAAGGACACTATGAGTTTAATAGATTGCCATTTGGATTGAAGAATGCACCTAGTGTCTTCTCTAGAATGATGAGAAAATTATTGGACCCTCTGAATAATCCATGTATCACAAATTTCATGGATGATATCCTTATAGCAACAGAAACATTTGAGGAACACATTGACTCTCTGAACATGCTGTTTAATCGACTTAGGGAAGCGAATTTAACAGCCCGACCAACCAAATGTTGCGTTGGATGTAAAGAATTGGAATTCTTGGGACACACAGTTTATCAGGGAAACATGACCCCTGACCCAAAGAATTTAGAGAAACTAAAGAAAGCCCCGTGACCACAAACCAAGAAAGACGTGAGATCCTTTGTCTCATTATGTGGTTTCTACCAGAAGTATATCAAAAACTTTAATTCCATATGTGCACCGTTAACAGATTTGACACGTAAGGGAAATCCAGATCGAATTACATGGACACCACAATGCGAAATGGCTTACCAGGAATTGAAGGAAAAGCTCACAAGCAAACCTATTTTGAAATTACCTGACTTAAGTAAAGAATTCATTGTAAGGACGGATGCCAGTAATATTGGGTTAGGTGCGACTCTGCTACAGAAATCAGATGCATTGGATGGGGAATTAAGCCCAGTGGCATATGCTAGCAGAAAGTTGAATAAAGCTGAAACCAATTACTCAACTAGCGAAAAGGAATGTCTTGCAGTAATATGGGCGATAAAGAGATTCAATATTTATCTGTATGGGAAGGCATTTAAGTTGCAAACGGATCACAAACCTTTGTCGTTTCTAGCACAGACTAGACATGAGAATTCTAGATTACTCCGTTGGTCATTATTGATGCAGCCATTTGAGTTTAGCATAGAGTATATAAGTGGAAAAACACATCTGGGAGCGGATTTTTTAAGCCGCCATCCGTGTGATGAGAATCACCCTAAACTCCAGGAAAAATAATAAATTTCTCTATGTGTATATAGAATTATAGACTGACATATAACGTCTGTTTTAAGTGGGGAGGATTTGTCGTGAGAAATTCTAATCCACATATATAAATTAAAAAGTAAATGTAAAGCCTAACAAATAACTTCAATAAAAGGAAAGGAGAATGGTAAAGAACAGTGCTGTCACAATGACTGTACTCGAAATCCCCCTTGTTTTCTCCTTCGTCTGCAAATTGTAACGTTTCACGTTGATAGTAAAAGCCTACTGCTTCAATACCCGCTTTCTACGATAAAACGTGTACTGCCTTTCTAAGAAAAACCTTGAGATACGCAAGCTGACCTATATTTAATATTCCATTCATGTCATTTTATACACTAAGTTACCATAAACGAAAGACAGATGGACTAAGGATAGAAAGAAATGGAGGGGCTGAAAGCCGGAACGCAGGCAATACTACCACAGTCTCGCGATATACAATTAATGCCACCCCTAACACGCGTGTAAGGCCACAAGCACTAACTTTTTTTCAAATCGACAGTGATAAAAAACTCTACCCATACGAGAGTTAGGTTTAAAAAACTTACAAAACGCTTATTAGGAAACATGACATTCTACTGTTTTATGTCTAAAATCCTGACATTAGTCTGACAGTACAGCAGGACAGGTGGCGGTTCAAAACATAAAAAATAAAAAAACTACACGACTATCCTGGAAAATACATATTTTGAACGCAGCCACTTAGCTCCTTTAAATTTGTATATTTGGGTTCCTTAGGACTTGCTGACAAATAATATGTTAAGGGTTACGCAAATAGTCTAGGAATTAACAAATTATAGCCAAAATAAATAGTGAGGGATGTCAGACAACACCAAAATCAGAATCGCTCAGTGGCAGATTTTCACACCACCATTATACGGGAAATAGGTCCCCATGTTACCTCCTATTTATTGGCGGAAAGTAAATGTAAGGCTAAACACGATTAGTCGGGCTATAAATACTATCTTTTGTTGTTAGGGGAGACGGAAGGAAGGGTATTTTTTTGGTAAAGCTGTGTAAACATGGCACGATTGGTTAGACCCGCCAATATAGTCAATCAGAGGCGTCAGGTCAGCACCACATTTTCAAATAAACTTACTAAAGAACCAGTGCGTTGAGCGCCAGTGCATATTTTTCTAAATAAAAGCCTGGGACATCGGCAGATCGAAATTGTGCTATATTCATTGCCAGTCAACGTAACTGTGTATTATTCCATGAATTGTGGTAAACTTGAAATATTTGATATCTTTTTAATGAAAATTGAATGTAAATTGATAATTTATGTCTGTATATTGTGTGGTTCAGTAGCGAACATGAGGTAAAGCCTATATAGTGCTCCAACCTGAAAAGAAGGTGTCGGAGGAAAGTAAAACTACATGGAATTGCCAAACAGTACACTGACACCTATCTTATTGACTAGAAAGAAATCATGCTGGAATTGCAGAGGCGTAGTAACCATTAGGGAGGAGTATTGTTGCTGAGTTATTTGCCGGTTGAAATCATGTGCTGAGTATAGTTATTTTAATGATTTCTTGTTGATCGTGCTTGTTTTATCATTACGCGAATTAGGGTGAAGCGTTCATACAACTCAGTAGCATGATATGAAGAAGTAACATGTAATACTTGAACTCAGCAACATTAATGAAGTAATTAATGCCTTCAGGTTGAGTCCGTAATATTTAATCACATGTACACACAGGATGATCATTTCAAATATGAGCAGAACATAAGTCCGTATAAGTCATGCATAAATTAATCAATAACGTAGACTGCTGGTTTACGTGTCAATGTCCGTTTAAGGATACAATGCAGTATTGTCGTCAGAACATCACAGCTATATGCACGCGCAGATAGACATGGCTACCTGCCGACAGTGAGACTGCGAGTCTGAATATTTCATACGAATTGGACGATTATTCTCCTCCTTCTGAGGATTCTAGTTAAACACTAACCTCCGTAAGTTTCCTCTCATATAGAGTTCTAGGACTGACCCTGGTCCATCATAAATGCACATATAAATGGCTATATCATGCCATTGAATTGGAAGGTTAGAAAACGCAGCTATTCAGCTTGGCGGTCAAGTAACAAAGGGTAGCGTCTCCTAGTTACCGACTGTGACCCAAACAACGCTAGACACGTCATAATCGATCGTGTATGGAGCGTTCAATAATTGAAACATCTATCGCAATATATTAAATGTCTTAACCTTTACAATTGCACGTCTGCTAACCTTTAGCAGACGGCGTTAATAACATATACCGTAACAATTCCCTGTACACCGGGGAAAAAAAAATCGATAATCGATTTTTTTTTCAAGATCTATCCGACTTAACAATTTTTCAAAAAATTTAACACCATTGTGACATATGGCCAACGATGTTCTGACTAGAACCGTGTCGCGGTCATGTCAACTAACTATTTGTCATAGTCATCTAACATTAATCATATTATATATCAATATTATGCATATTATTATATCAACTAAATAAAATGTGTAATGTCAATAGTGAATGATAGAATTAAATTAAAGTAAGGTCTGTCGTATTAGTATGTCATATAGGAATTAATTTGACTAATTAAAATTAAATTAATTAATTAAACTATAAGAGTTAAATTATTAAGATTCTAATGTAACACGATGTTATGAGAGAAGAAAAGACAAATAAGTGAGAAGAAATAGAAAGAAATTCGAATATAAGTTTAACTTAATTGTGTGAGTTAAGTGTTAGTGAATAATAACTATCTAATTTAACTAACTAAATAACGTATAGGTACATTAAAAAAAATATTAATCTAATACTTGTGTGAGATTTATTTTCTCTTTTCATAATTTCTTCCTTTTATATTTCGTTCTCTTTTTTTGTTTTTTTCATTTCATTTTTTTCTCACATTTCATTTTATTGATATTAATTCAATTAAGAAGTTAAGTTAACTAATTAATTAGTATAGGATATGATGATCCATCCGTAGTCCTGATCCTGATGAATTCTTTTAGACAAAGTGTTGAAACGTTTCCGTCGGACAGAAATGTCAATTATCCTAGGATCCAAGAATTAAGTGCACATAGGATAATAAGTTCGACTTGTCGTCAGATATTGTTCCATGATTGTTCAACGAATATTCATATATTGTGTATGGACGTTAGACGAAGTTTCAATGTCAATATGTATACCTTGATTGTCTTTAGTTCAATTCTGTGATGCATATAGTGTTTATAATTATTAACTTGAAGTCAAGGTTAGTTCCCTTATAGTTGATACTCCGTTCTATCCAATGTAGTGATGATTGACGTATTTTAGGAATGTCAATGTTGATTATTCGTCGTCAATAGGATTACATGACAACGCATCCGCCACAATGTTTTCAGTGCCAGGAATATGTTCAATGGAGAATTCAAATGGCTGCAGGATGATCGCGTATCTGGCGAGTTTTGGACTTTTGTGGTTTGATCTACGCAAAGATGCTACAGCACGCTGGTCAGTCTGAATGGTGAATGGAGCACCAAGCAAGAACTTTTCCAGTTTTGTGATTGCCCATATAACTGACAAAAGTTCCTTGTCCACTGTGGAATACTTTGTTTCTGCCGGCTTTAGCTTTCTTGAAATATATAATGTAGGATGTAGAACGCCATCATGGTTCTGGAGCAGGCATGCACCGATGCCGTAGTTACTAGCATCTGTTCGTAAGAAAAATCTTTTGGAAGCATCGGGAAGTCTTAAAATTGGTTCATGCGAAAACAAATTTATAATTTTGTTGAAAGTTTCATTGCATATACCAGTCCATGTCACCTTCACCGGCATGTCTTTTTTTAACAATGAAGACAATACAGCCGTGATGGATGACAAGTTTGGTATGAATCTACTGTAATATTGAAAAGTCCTAACAAACTCCTGACCTGTTTCTTCGTCTGAGGAACTGCTATGTTTAGAATTTTGGAGACTGTACTAGGTAACGTTCGGATATATCCCGCTCCAATGATATGTCCCAAAAAGGTTATCTCATTACACGCGATCTGCACCTTTGTAGGTTTAGCAGTTAGATGATAATTCCTTAGAGTGTCGAAAACATATCTAAGTCCCGAAACATGTTCCTCAAACGACGAACTAAACAAGCATATGTCGTCAATATATGTAATAACGTCTGGTCTACCTGATAAAATTTGTCGCATCAGGCGAATGAAGGTAGCTGGCGCATTAACAAGCCCAAAAGGCATCACATTCCACTGGTATAGACCTTGTGTAGTGGAAAATGCGGTGTAGTACTTAGCCTTTTCGGTCAGTGGTATCTGCCAATAACCTTTAGTTAAGTCTATCTTACTAAATATAGTTGCGTTGGATAGACGTGGCAGTAAGTCGTCGATAAGTGGATGTGGTTCGCTGTCAACTATAGTCTTAGCATTTAATTTTCTATAGTCAACACATAGTCTGATGTTATTGTCCTTCTTCCGGACAATCACTAATGGAGAAGAGAATGGCGAATTACTAGTCTCAATGATTCCCAGAGACAACATCTGTTCAAGTTCCTTAGTAGTTTTAGCAAGGAAATGTAAAGGAACCGAATAGGGATGTACACGAATAGGTGTATCGTCATTGAGAGTAATGTCATGACTGATAGCCGATGTGCGACCCGGGACGTCGGTCAACACATCTGGATAAGATTGTAAGAGATTAGCAATCTGTAGACGCTGTTGCGGTGTAACCGTTGAAGAGATGGTTACATCCCGCCAAGATTCAGTAGGTTGAACTACTGGTACCGGTAACGGTAACTGTACCTCAGGAAAAGAAGATTCTTCTTCCTGGATGACGGATAAGTTGGAATAATAACAAGTAGATACTGTGTTGTCATCTAGTTCATGAAAAATTGACTGTAAGTGTTCAGGACGTGTATGAAATTGCTTGAGCATGTTAATATGAAATATCTTTTTGTGTCCCTTGATATCTAAGACGTAATCAACGTCGGAAATTTTATCAATGACTTTGTAAGGACCATTCCAAGATATCAATAATTTATTGTTATTGTGAGGAAGTAACACATAAGCCTCATCGCCTGGGAATAATTGGCGTAATCGTCGAGACCTATTTTGTAGAGATCGAGCCTTAGCTTTTGCAGCCTCAGAAGAAGCTGTTGCCAACTGGCAAGACTCAATAATGTTCTTCCGAAGATTAATCACATACTCGTAAGATGACTGAGTGTCCTGAGTCATCTCTGCGTCAATTAATAAGTCTTTTATTAGTCCCATAGGACCTCTTGGGGGAGCACCAAAAACTAATTCAAAGGGAGAGAAGCCAGTTTGTTCATGCGGTACCTCCCGATAAGCAAATAGAACAGCTGGGAGTGCTCTGTCCCAGTCATGAGGGTGCTTAACAGTAACCTTATGTAGTAGTTGTTTAAGTGTACGGTTAAGTCTTTCAACTGCACCATTACTCATAGGATGATAAATACTACTTAAATTCCTATCAATGTTCCAAGTTTTCATGACTTCCTTCATGGTGTCAGATATGAACTGTGACCCATGGTCTGATAAAAGTTTTCTAGGAAACCCTATTCTAGAAAAGATGAGATGTAGTGCATCAGCTACATCTGTGGTAGTGGTGGTCTTTAATGGGATAGCTTCTGGCCATCGTGTGCACAAATCAATGCACGTAAGGACGAATCTATGTCCTCTGGCCGATGGTAGCAATGGACCAATAATATCTATGGCCATCTTGTCAAACGGTCTTACTGAGATTTCGCAAGCCTGAATAGGCGCCGTGTGAAAAGCTCCACGTGCTTTCACTTCTTGGCATGTAGTACAGGAACGTACATACTGCGAAATATCTCTTGACACTCCTGGCCAAAAGAATGAAGACAGTACTCGAGATCGTGTTCGAGTATATCCCATATGTCAAGCACACTGTGAGTCATGCGCATGTTGAAGAATGTACCGTCTAAAAGTATACGGGACCATAACTTGTTGTTTCATTTGTGATTTGTCATTAAAACATCTAATCAATATGTCATTTTTAATAACAAACCAATGTTTGTTATTATTACCTGAGGATAGATTGTCAACTTTATCAACCAACTTAAAAAATTTTTTTAAAGATTTATCCTCTTTTTGTTTGGTTGCAAATGTTTCCCTGTCAATAGGTGAATTGACTACAAATTCCTCTTGGTTGTCTGCATCCATTTTATTATCATCAACTTTCTCCATGAGTTGAGTCTGCGCTCTAGTCGTCACGGCGTTTCCAGTGCATAGGTTATGTTTCTCCCATTCTATGATCTCATCTGGAGTACAATCTTTACTGCCGTGTATATGACCAACCATCAGATCAGCAATAGGCTTTTTTAGCATACATACTTTTACATTCCCTGTGAAAAAGGGTGTTCTAATATGAACAATAGCTGTGGGGTAAAACTCAATAGTTCCACCAAATGTCATGCAGCGGACGTATTCTCCTGTCGCACAGCTAGGATGTACCAGCGACTGACGTACACCAATCGTCGTGGATCCTGAATCTCTCAGCACTGAGACGACGGATCCATTAACGATTCCCCTGTTAAAAATTAGTAAGCCTGTTCCATCGTTGACTGCAAGACCTACCTCTGGTGTAATATGTCCGCAGTTAAGCACTGTTTCTTTCGCCTTCTGAAAAATAAGATTGCATTGTTGGCAACTATTTGCCACATTATAATTAATAGCAAAACATGCAGCAGAAGACTGTGTTGTATTATTGTCAAGTGGGACCTGAGCTATAGGGGTAGTATTATTTGTAACTGCCGCCCCTGTATTATGGTTGTACTGAGATGATCCCCGAGAATGAGATCGATTCCGAGTATAATTGTTAGAATTATCTCGTCGTCCTCTATAGTAACTATTATCTCGATGTCTCGAGCCATGATTATTACCATTCCAGTTATTGTTATTTTTGGGGTATGTGATCGATTATAATTAGTGTTATGTTGACTATTGTGGTAGTTTGTTTGAGGTGAATAATTTCTATCTCGTGATCTACCTCTGTTGAACTCATTTTTATTGTTGAAATCATTATTATGTCCCTTCTGAAAGTTAACATTGTGATTTCTTTGGAACCTACTTCTGTCTACACTGTGATGTCTTTGTTTGTTATTATGATTGTAGGCCATATTAGACGCCACAGGTAGAGGTTCTCTTAATGAAGAGTTAGAAATGTTCGCATTCGGATGTGCCGAACAGTAGTTTAAAGAAATTTTTTCTAACTCGTCAATAGTACCTGGTTTACGCTCCTGCAAATATGCAAAGAATGGCTGGCTAACCGAAGATAATACCTTATCCCGTAGTAGCAAATCAACTAATTTGTCGTACGATTTGTTGACTTCTGCCAGTTCAACCCATCTATTAAATGTATTGCGTATGTTCGCAATGAATCCTGCAAAATCTTTTGGAGATTCAGGTAAAATTCCCTTAAATTTCAACCTACAGTGTTCCTCGTCCAGGTGAAACCTTCGTAAAGCAAGGACTTAATAGCACCGTAGTTATTTGCTATTGATGGGTCAGCATTTTGAGAAGCCGTCAATGGTTCTCCAACCAAGAATTCATTTAACTTGAGTACCCATGACTCTTCAGGCAAATGATTTGTTTTGCAAGTCTGTTCAAAACGTGACAGGAATGATGAAAGGTCGTCCTCGTTTAAGTTGAAAGTGGGTAATTTAAAGTTGTAGAAATGTTTAGTTTGGCTGGATGACGATCCATTTTGTGCGTTATTATTCTGGTTTTCATCAGCACTTTGTGCTTGTAATCTTGCTGTCTCCAATTTAATACGCGCCAATTCCATTTCTTGTTGTAAAATAATTTCCTCTCGTTTCAATTTATTCTCTTCTTCCTGTTGAGCAATTTCTCTTAATCTATTTTCCTTGGCAATTTGCTTCATCTCACGTTCTGCTTCCTTTCTTTCACGTTCCTCCTCCTCTTTCTTTAATGCAGCCTTTTTCTCGTGGGGCGCTGTTTGAATATATTGTGGGTTCGTTTTTATTATTTCAGATAAATTGCTACCCCTGTCCACAGTTCAAGTATATGTTGATTATGTTAATGTATATTTGATTACTCCTGCTGTTGTTTCATAATAATGCTCGTTATTCTGTTACGTCCAGGGTGACCCAACGATTATAGTTTTATTCCATACTCAACAACATACATGTGGGTTCTTTAACTGACCCAATCACCAATGACGAACTAAAACAGTCTTCCTTTTTAACGAACTCAACATCCTTTAATAACGTATATTCCTTGTAGCATACAGAAGCGTTCGTCAAGATTAATCCTTAATTACCAAACCTCATCAATACAGTATTAATCATATGCCAAGAGTATTCCTCCTCTTGTACAAACCACATCCATTTAGAAAGGTGAACACTTCGCAATATGTTCCCAATGGAACTTACAAGAAAACACAGCGGCCACAAAGCTCAAGGTTTTTTCTTAACACCTTGGCCATACACATTATAAACATCTCTTTTTCTCTCATTTTCCGGTGCGCTTCATTTTCAATATTCCAAATAGTGCCGCATTTATCAGCACTGACTCAAACTCAATAAATCCAACATGTGGTGTGCATGGGCAGACACCACATATTACCCCCCTTGCGCGCTACTGGAAACTGCAGGTTTCCAGGCCATCATTAACTATACTTAACTATAATGATAAAAAGGAAAATCAAATTCAAGCAATGAGTGAAATGATATCACGATGAGTGAAATGCAGTTAAAATATGTGGCAACAACTTGTGAGCAACATATTAATGCTACGAAAATATCGCTATATAATCTACCTATCAATTGATTATGAACATAAATAATGTTTGTTGTCACTTCCTGTACCCAGGACAGTTACGTATTTCAATGTATTACTCTCGACAGAGTATCAGCGATTACATTATTATGTCCTTCTATATGGACGATATCAAAGTCATACGCTTGCAACTGCAATGCGAATCTCGTAAGTCTTGCACTTGGTGATTTACAGGTTTGGAGATATGTTAACGCTCTCTGATCTGTCATTATAGTAAAATGCGTACCTACCACATACTTTTGAAGTTTATTCAAAGTCCATACTATACCCAAAAGTTCTCTGTCGAAAATAGAGTATTTAGATTCGGCTTCCGACAGTTTCCTACTCAAGTAGTAAATCGGATGAAACTTGCCATCAAAACTTTGTCCCAAACACCCGCCTATTGCATGGAGCGAAGCATCTGTTACAACAGTAAATGATCTTTTTAAATCTGGCAGTCTTAATATAGGATACTGTGAAAAATGAGTCTTAATGTTTTGTAATGCATGGTTACATTGTTCTGTCCAAACTACTTTGTTAGGCATACCTCTTTTAGTTAGATCAGATAAGACAGCAGTCAAAGACGAGAACCTTGGAATAAACTTGTGGTAAAAATTCACCAATCCTAATAGACTCCGTACTTGCTTCTTTGTAGTTGGAATTGTAAGATCAAGTATGCGTTTTAAATTAGATTCATCAGGCTGTATTACATGTCTGCCAATTTTGTGTCCTAGAAATGAAATTTCATTGAATCCAATTTCTATTTTGGATGGACGGGCTGTGAGATTGTGTATTCTTAGTGTCAGGAGTAAAGATTGTATACCATCTACATGCTCTTCCCATGTGTCATGAAACATGCAAATATCATCTATATAAGATATTAGGTCAGAACGGTTCCCAAATACTCGACGCATCATCCGTACAAAAGTTGCAGGTGCATTTTTGAGCCCAAAACACATGACATTGTATTGGAACAAACCCTTCGCTGTTGCAAATGCCGTCAACGGTTTACATTCTTCGGTCAAAGGGATCTGCCAATACCCTTTTGATAAATCGAATTTGCTAAAGAAAGTAGCAGAAGCTAAATGAGGTAGCAAGTCCTCCAGCACAGGCATTGGTTCAGAATCTGATATCGTGACTTTATTTAGTCGACGGAAATCAATGCATATACGAATGGATTTGTCTTTCTTCCGTACTGCCACCATCGGAAAACAAAATGGAGAATCTGATGGAGAGATTATCCCCATTTTCAACATATTGTCGACCTCGCTGTCAACCTGCTCTCTGATATGCAAAGGAATTGCATACGGTCGTAACTTAATAGGAGTGGGATCCGATAATTTTATTTCGTGAGACATAATGTTAGTTCGTCCAGGCAGATCAGATAATACATCTTCAAAAGATTTCAATAGATTGAGAATCTGATTCTTCTGATCTGAAGGTAAATCGTTACAAATGATTACATCCTTCCAAGTTTCAGAGGCTTGGATAGGTACCACAGGAAAATCAAGCGGTACATCCGCGAAACTAGTTGCTACTTCATCAACTAAAGCAATAGATGCCAGATGCGGAGATTGATTTGTGATAGATTCCCAAATATGTTTGAGTGGAAGAGGTCGAGAAATGTACGGTTGTAACATGTTAGTGTGGAATGTTTTTCTTTTACCCCTAATGTCGATGATGTAATCTACGTCGGTTTTCTTACCCACAACTTTAAAAGGACCTTGCCACGTAACCAACAAATGATCACCTTTAAGTGGCAAGAGAACAAAAACTTCATCGTTAATCGATAATGATGTTAATCTTCTATCACGATTAATACGCGACCGAGTCTTATATTTTGCTAATTCTGATGCTTCAGTCGCGATTTCACATGCGTCCACAATGCATTGGCGTAGATCTGTGACATATTGGTGACTAGATTTCGTAATCGTATTATCATCATTTGTTATCACCAAATCATGTAAGATAGACATTGGTCCTCTTGGATTAGCCCCGAAAACTAATTGAAATGGTGAGAATCCGGTTTGACGATTAGGAACTTCTCTATACGCAAAGAGAACCGCTGGTATCAACCGGTCCCAATCATGGGGAAACATTGTTGTTACTTTGCCCAACATCTGTTTTAATGTAGAATTCCAGCGTTCTACAACTCCGTTTGATTGCGGATTTAATCTGGCACTCAATGTATGACGGATGTGAAGCACATCACAAATTTCCGAGAACATACCTGAAGTGAATTGCGTGCCATGATCTGACAGAAGCTCTTCAGGAAATCCGATACGTGAAAATATCGATAATAATGCATCAGTCACCGACATTGTTGTTATGGACTTAACAGGTATGGCTTCAGGCCATCTGGTGCATAGATCGATACACGTTAAGATGAAGCGGAATCCTCTGGATGATAACACCGGAAGAGGCCCGATTATGTCGACAGCCATCTTATAAAAAGGACGCACAGAGATATCTGTGGTCTGTAGGGGTGCAAACTGATGCGCACCCTTCCGTGCAACTCCCTGACAAACAGTGCATGATTTACAAAACGTTGCGACGTCCTTATGAACCCCTGGCCAAAAAAAAATGTGCCATCAATCTATAAGCTGTGCGGGCAATCCCCATATGACCCGCAAAAGGAACATCATGTGCATTAGATAAAACTAGTGATCGAAATGACGTAGGTACTACAATTTGTCTGAGTACTGAAGAATAATTGTCAAAACAACGTATCAAAATATTGTCATGAAATTGATACCAATGTCTGGCATTATTTGTCTGTGTAATAGTTTTAGCCGTAGCTAAAGTGAATAAACGTCCCAAAGAAGAGTCATCTTTTTGTTGGTTAATGAATGCATTTTTATCTATGTAATGACTTGTTGTCATGTGTGGGATATTATTGCTATCATTAAGTTCATTTGCTTCTGCAACCAACTGTGCTCTAGTAGTCACAGCATTGGATAAAGAAAGATATTCTCTTTCCCATGCAGAAATTTCATCAGTAGAACATTCTTTTATACCCTTTATGTTTCCCAAAATCAAGTCACAGCAAGGCTGGTTGAGAACACATACACGAACTTTCCCAGTAAAGAATGGCGTGGTAATTGTTACGTCGGCCATGGGATATACCTCTACCGTGCCTCCGAAAGTTATGCATTTCACTGACGTTCCAGTGAAACACGACGGAGGGATTAACGACCTTCTTATCCCGACAGTTGTGCAACCCGTGTCCCTTAAAATTTTAATTGGAGTGTTAAACAAAAACCCATTATGTAAAGTGAGAGTACCAACACCGTCATAAGATGACAACACTGGTAAGACATGTCCACATTTAAGCCGTGGTGTAGCTCCAGGTTGAAATAACATCTTACATTCTGTACAATTATTAGAATTTTCTAAATCAACGTTACACGCATTGGCGTGATTATTGGTTGAATGAATATCATTACTGACATTTCTATCTACCGTCTGACAAGCATTGGCTTGTGAGCGTGCTCTATTATGACTTCTAACGAAGTGAGATCTTCTGCGATCTGAAAAATTGTCTGAATGAGAATGTCCATTGTTGTCCCTGTCATAATGGCCACCCCGCGGTGACAAATTATGATTGTCAGTATATTTGTTGTGTGAATACTGGTTATTTCGATACCATTGGTTATTGTTATAATTGTTGAAATTATGCCTGTCTCTACCCCGTGAAGGTGAGCGATTATGGTAAAAATTATATTTACCCCTATAGGATGTGTGATTATTTTCTCTATGATTATATCGTCTATCTAAACTACGAGTGCGCGATCTCCCGTGCGTCGCAGCACACGCAGTAGATGAGTCCAAGACTTTTGCTCTGCTCAATGACAAGTTTGGATGAGCAACGGAAAATTGTTGACCTAATTTTTCCATTTCCTCGATACTAGTCGGATTACGTTCTTGTAAGAATGATACAATATCCTGGTTTACCGAAGAAACAATTTTATCTCTTAATAAGAGATCACATAATCCTTCAAAAGTTTTTAGGGATAGAAGCCTGTTCAACCCATCTTTGGAGACATAGTTTTATGGAGGAAACAAAATCCTCAAAATTTTTACCCTCTACCGGCAACATGGATCGAAACTTTTGTCTATAGCCTTCCTGATCCAGACCATATCTGCGTATAAATGCTGCCTTTACGACCTGAAAATCATGTCTTTTATCTTGGTCTATACCCAGATAGACCCCAACTGCATCACCTGTGAGGAGACCCGAAAAAACACCAGACCACGAATCTTTATCAATATTTAAGCAAGAGACTCTTTCCTGAAATCTTAATAAATAAAAACTTATATCGTCGTGAGGAGGAGAAAAAGGTGGTAGTCTTAAATTAAAATTAGGGGTTGTGATTGCCTTCTTCGATGAACCATTACTATCAGAATCATGGGAAACATGATGTTGTTGAAAACGAAGTTTTCTCAACCTCAAAAGCTTTCTCCCTTTCAAATTTTGCCTCCTCGGCAGCAATTTCAGCTAAACGAATTGCCTTTTCATGTTCCATTTTCTCTCGTTCCGCAGCGATTTCTGCCATACGAATTCTTTCTTCCTTATTTGCTTTTTCTTGCGCCATAGAAAATTCCCTTTCTTCTCTTTCTTTTTTCTCCTTTTTTTCTCTTTCTTCTTTTGCCTCTGCTTTTTCATATGCAGTCAAAGCAAAATTTTTTAAAATATCACCTTCCATACTCAGTGCCTTTCCTTGTTTAATAAAATAGTCAAGAGTCGCCATAGTATACTAAGAAGTATAACTTTTATAAACAATAAATCAATATCTATGTTATCCTCTGCCTTACTTAGTCCATCACACTATGGGATAGTGTGTCTGATTGGTGTAGTCACAATGTGTGATATATATATATATATATATATATATATATATATATATATATATATATATATATATATATATATATATATATATAACTATAATATCACCTGCACAACTCACTTAGACGTGATATAATTATCGTGTATGATTATGCTTCTTGTTATCCACAAGAATCGTAGGATATATAACAAGCAATATTATTGTATTATAGTTGATCAATAAATAATGAATCATATGTATGCTGCAAAGGAAAATTATCACATGCCATGAATAACGAAAGACATGGATGGAAACAAAATAAGGAAACGACAAAATTGTAAATAGTCAAAAATTCTAAGACAAAAAAAAAAATTAAAGTTTCCACCAGTAATAAACGAGACAAAACGACAAATCACTTTTACCATTAATGTAAATTTTACAAAAGATAGCCAGGAAAGACCCACGCCAGACTAAATTTCCAAACAAAATTGAAATTTAAAAAAATACGACAAATCACAGCACAGCTAACACGCATGAAAGCCTTAATTTCAAACAGAGCGGTAATCACGACAGCACTAAATGCTGAATCCCTGAAAGAAATTAATGCAATCAACCTATAGAAATACGACACTGAAACGTAAAATGCCTCCTAAACAGTCGCCCGCAAGAGACAAAGAAAAGAAACATATAACACAAAAGAAGCGAGATTTGCCCAACAATGATAGGACCAACAACCATGACGTTACAAAAACATCAATTATCTGAATCGACCATGAGTATCCACTCCACGATGTAACTCCAATGCATCGTTCTACGCAATATCACATTGAATCGTTCACTAATTATTCAGTTAACTAGGACTCTTGGACATGAATTCAACGTCGAAAATGTCCGACCTTCACTCGTGTGAGACACATTGCAGAGATAGTGTCAATATATAATGATAGAGACGAAATGTTAATTTCCAACGAGTGACCGAATAAACTGATGAGGTGACCTTATCAATGTCCTAATGGTTTGATCTAGTACTTCCGAGTCCACTTGTCCAGCGAAACGACCTCCTCGTAAAATCCCAGATTCATATTTCTCCCGTGAAGATATTCGTCAGATTGGTATAGCATCCCTCTCATGGTAAATAAGCGTGAACGATTTCGTCATGGATATAATGTTTTTTTCTGATCCTCAAGTAAGGTACCAGGTCTGGGCATGACCTAGTATACGAATAATGTAAATTTCATGTCTGCACAAAGTTGCATTCCAACAGCTGTCTCTGCATAAAATGTTCATTGTTGAACAGCGATAGATTGATCAAACTTCCCGATATTGTCCCAACATAGGACTCTGTCTGCCAATAACCTGAGCAACCTTCAACTGTCCTTCAAATCCAACGGACGACAGCCTCCCATATCTGTGGTGGGGCGCTGTTTGAATATATTGTGGGTTCGTTTTTATTATTTCAGATAAATTGCTACCCCTGTCCACAGTTCAAGTATATGTTGATTATGTTAATGTATATTTGATTATTCCTGCTGTTGTTTCATAATAATGCTCGTTATTCTGTTACGTCCAGGGTGACCCAACGATTATAGTTTTATTCCATACTCAACAACATACATGTGGGTTCTTTAACTGACCCAATCACCAATGACGAACTAAAACAGTCTTCCTTTTTAACGAATTCAACATCCTTTAATAACGTATATTCCTTGTAGCATACAGAAGCGTTCGTCAAGATTAATCCTTAATTACCAAACCTCATCAATACAGTATTAATCATATGCCAAGAGTATTCCTCCTCTTGTACAAACCACATCCATTTAGAAAGGTGAACACTTCGCAATATGTTCCCAATGGAACTTACAAGAAAACACAGCGGCCACAAAGCTCAAGGTTTTTTCTTAACACCTTGGCCATACACATTATAAACATCTCTTTTTCTCTCATTTTTCGGTGCGCTTCATTTTCAATATTCCAAATAGTGCCGCATTTATCAGCACTGACTCAAACTCAATAAATCCAACATGTGGTGTGCATGGGCAGACACCACACTTACCAATTTTAACGAAATGGTCTATAGTAAGCATTTTGACTTTTATCTGGTAAGTAATTATTGATAATTACTGATTAAAATAGTCAATAGTAGCTTCAGAGTAATTATTATACTTACTCAACTTAGGAATATTCAATATAAATAATCACAATAGTACTGAACTCTTATGTCTAAGTTCAACTAATAGACAATATTTTGTAACAATATTGTATCTAAGTACTAACTATATCATAAATAGTTATGATATCTGTTAACTATAATGTAATTACATCACACAATTAATCTCAATATCCAATAATGTTGGGTATGATTCCTAGTAATTATATTGTTCAATGTACTAAGTCACTCTCTTAGTACCAGAAAAGTATATTAAATAATATACAATGGGTCTGTCCCCTCAAAGGTAGACTATAAGATTATTTTATTTGGTCAATATATATATATTATATTATTATTATTATTATTATCATGCCCTAGGCATCTCTTATAAATTGTAGTGCTAATTTCTTGGACTATCACTGCATAATTATGCAATGTCCCATATTAACCTTAAATGTCAGAAAAAATTAATTAAATTAAATTACAAGTGTATTATTGAATATAATGTCATATTATTAATGTAGTATTTAATATATATCATGAGTACAAACAAAACAATGATGCAACTAAAGGGTACAAACAATGTCAAGACGCAAACAAGACATTTTCACAATTAAAAATGAATTTATGAACTAAATAAAACAAGCGGAAGTGTCACACGGAAAACGAAGGGTCAAAGATTGACCCGAGGTCAACTGAATATACAAAGTACAAAAAAAAAAAGACTGCAAAAAATGATGACATCACAGGACTCATAACGGACGAACATTTAACAATCAACAAATAAATGATAGTAAGAGTAGACTGGACGAAATAGTTAACGAACATGATACAAAACTGAATAAAAAAAAATGTGAACTTAGTACAAATAAAATACACCAGTTATCTACGGAACGGTACAGCTAACACAAACGTCAAACGATAGCAGATCTGGACAGGCAGTCCACCGGCAAACCTCAATGGGGCTTCCAAAAGTGCAATCGTTTAACTGCCCTAAGACCGACTGAAATCTAGGTGGTCAGCTGTTCGCGACATTCCCCAGAGATTTCAGTTCCCTCCAACCGGCCCGCTAATTAACAACACATTAAAACAACCCAAAAAATACATGAAACACATTCAGAAAAGACATGCCTATGCAGGCAAAAGGCATGGACTCAGTATTACTGTTTGCAATGACGACAGTATTAAAACAACTAGACTTATCTTTTCCGTTGCTTAGATCAGTGCTAGAGGTCGTCAACAGCTAGGCTAATGCCCCTGACTGTCTGCTCCTGTAGTCCATATCGTGTGTTTGCTTCAATGGCTCATGTTTCCCCTGGTTAGACTTAGAAAACGGCTTTGGTTTCTCCGACAGTTCACCTACACGACCTTCGGTGACGTCACGTTGTTAGGCATTAGAATGAGTACAACGTCATCTTCGACTGGATCATGTGATCGAAACTTGATCGTAAATATTATGGTTAACATGTGCGTAAGGAACAGAAGTTTGTTTCTTTTTTTCTGTCGTTCCCCGCATTCGGCCGCCACTTTGTTGCTGAGTTATTTGCCGGTTGAAGATCATGCTACTGAGTTGTATGAACGCTTCACCCTAATTCGCGTAATGATAAAACAAGCACGATCAACAAGAAATCATTAAAATAACTATACTCAGCACATGATCTTCAACCGGCAAATAACTCAGCAACAAGTATACTGGTGAAAATTGTTTCAGATGAAGAAAGCAGTTGGCCTACCGCTCTGAACTCAGTGTTTGTTATGTATTGTGTTCAGTCTGGAAATTTATTATAAATTAGTTCTGAAATAGGAGGTACAACCTTCTTGTTTCAGGGACCGTGGTCCTAAAGTTATTGAGCAGCACCTGGTCTGAGCTTTGCTGAATCTAGAGGCTGACAACATACTCCTGGGTCCAGATAGTGACCAGTGAGGTGTCTCCGGAACACAGGGAGGCTATCGAGCAGAGGAGTCCTTTCCTGCCGCCATCAGGAAAGATAAGCGTCTGTGGCCAGAGGAGCTCAACATTATGCACCCACCCCCCCCCCCCCCCCCCCCCCCCCCCCCCCCCTCAAAAGCTGACTTTATAATAAAACAGAGGGAAAATACAGTGTTTAAATTGATAGGAACTGTGAACTTTTCCCCATACTATTTCCAAGATAAACAAACACTTGAAGTCATGATGACAAATAACAACATAGCTTGAAAAAACAAAACCAGTATTACCTCATATTATTACTACACAACTGACACACATAGGATAATATTAATAAAATATGTCACTACAAGGTTCATATTGATAAATTCTGTACATATAAATTGTAATTACAATTGATTGTGATTCCTGGTTCACTTTGTAGTTGAATCAGGACATATATATTGGTGAAAGTAATTAATACATATTTATATTTGAAAATTTACCAGTGACTCATTTAAGATAGTCTTATAGAATGTTAAATGTGTGTGAGTGTCACAGTGTTGTCAAGTGTGGTGGAATAAATTAAATTGTTTATCTGTCTGTTGTTGTTGTAACTTACACTTCATCATATACACACCCTAGACATTTAACGTAGTCATCACAATATTCCAGAATAATTCTGACTGAGGTATAATGTGGTAGCAAGTAAGGTTATCTGCAAAACACTACACCTATTAGATACAGATACCTTCACAGCTGATCTCAGTCAGTACACTAAGTCCCCTATAAATATTTATAACATCCCACTTTACCACAGATGCAGAAGTCTTACTTTTTCTTTCTGTCTGCAGACCTCAGGGCCCTACACGGGATAGTAATTCTAATCAACCAATCAATATCCTTTAGCTTCCCAAGGAGCATAGGCCTTCAACAAACATATGGCGTCCTTCAGTCACGTGCCATCAGCTCAAGCTCCTTTCACGTTTTCCTCATCATTTTTACCATCTCCAATTCTCTTCTCATGTGTTTCTTGGTCTACCTCTGCCTCTCATACCCTGGAGGTTACAGAACAAGGACTGCTTTGTAATGCTATTCTCAGATATCCTCAATATGTGTCCTATCCATCGCCATCGTCTTCGTGTCACTTCTTGTTCTGAAAGCACTTGTCTGGTACGTTTTGGTACGTTTCATCAATTCAACGTTAGTGGTCTTGGCATACCATTTTAATCTTTCTATTCTGCTGGAGATTGTAATCTTCCTCTTCTTTGATCATTAGGTTCTAATGCTTGGAAATAAATTTATTTTATTTTGTATAAAATATCAATATATCATTAATATAAAAATGATAATAAATACAATTTCATAACATCTGGACCTCATTATGTAAC